>JARGYF010000172.1:0-144276 GCA_029203975.1 Mycena vitilis
GAAGGTAGTGTCGATTATGATGATTTGCTGGCGTTTAGACTTGGGATGCCTGTGATGGGGGCACCTTGCAGAAAGGGGGTATGAGAGTAAAGTGGCCCGGTGAGGGACAAGTGAGAGTGGTCAAATGCGTGAACGAGGACTGAATTACTTGTGGGGGTACAAGTGGGGGAGGGAACGAAGCCCAGTAATTGACTGACTACCTCCTACTTTCGCTTCTCCTTTTATATCCCTCTATCCTTGCCTCGAGGCGCCTCTTGTGCCTGGAAACGCCTTGTAGCACGCGGTGCTGAGGGTTTCTGGGAACAGGTAGCTGCCTGGAAGTTTTGGCCGGACGGTTATTAGGTGATTTGATAGCTGGAGGATTCGTCCGAAGACGGTATTTGATATTTTCCTTGGTTTGCCGAGAGTGCGCCATGTGGAGCGCTTTCCGTCCATTTTGTCCGGGGAAGTATTACGGTATAATTAGGTGCGAGGGCGGGGTGAGGCGCTGCGGGACCGCGTGGAGGCGTCATTCATGGGAAAAAACGTGTTTCGTCGCGCAGTAGGGGTGGTGGTAAGTTCGTCCAGGTAGCTTTGGTACGCTGCGATTCGGCTGGTGGGGTTCGGTTTGTAGGTTTCGGGGGAAGTACCGTCTGCGGGATCTCGAGGAGCGAGAAGGAGGGGAACGGCGTCCTATGCGAGTAACGAACGTCTGCACCTTGTTTCCGGGGGTGTATAGTGCTTTGCTGAGTGTCTGGACGATTTGTCCTGAATGCGGTATCCACGTTTCCTAATCGAGCGTGTTCCGGTAAGTGTCTTCTTCAGCTTCGTTTGGAGGGGCCATGAGGCGGTGTGCAGGGCGTAGCACCAACACCAGCCTCACAACGCCCGAAACAAATGCGAATCTCCTGAAGATCGTCAGCCGGCACAACAACAGTGATTCCGGTTCCTCGGTGCCACTGAATCTATACCGAGTTCGCATCTCTATTGCCAATTTTATCCAGAAAACCGGACTCCAGCGTTCTGGCGAGAATGATTACATCTTGATAACCGTTCCACAACTGATTCTATCGGTTGCAACAAGAGATTCGTCTCTTCGTACGACAAATGTCAGTTCTTTCTATTTTCCTGGCATCCGTACTGAAAGCTTTTGAGCAGGTTTTCGAGACACCCTTGGATGTCAAGGCCAACAAAGAGAACACCCCCTCGTCATCATCGACTCAAGGCGCGGGAAGTCGGAGGGTGGACGTGGATCTCACGGAGGTGGAAGACCTTGAATTGCAGGTTGCGCACCGTAATCTGAGCAGACAAGGCCTTGTACATCTTACATAGCTCAGGTAACATCGCCTGTAGCCCACATATTAGTACTAGCTTGTAGCTCAGTGATCAAGCATCAGTTGAGACGAGAGTACATTTTCAACGTTGTCGAGATTAATTACGTGAAAGATGGGGGCTGCCACCTTGACCACTTTGAGTGTGTGCGAGTGCTAACTGGGATTGCCAGAAATATGGACAGGTGATTTGCTAGAGCTCTGGTGCATCGTTTCGTGACGTTCCAGCTGATAGAAGATTGTTTCCCATTTCGCTGACTCAATGTGTTCTGGTTGGGTAGCAGTTAATAATGACATGGGGGCGGCGGCTCTACATTGATAATAAAGCTATGAGTATGTACGTACATCCAGTGGAATTTTACTCAGACCAGCGCAACACAAGGCCGAAAAAACAGTGTCGAATTGTTGACAAGCTAAAGTTCACCAGAACAGCGCAGGCAAAGACATTGAAGAGTAGTCGCATACCCGGTGGTGTCACCGAGTAAAAGGCAAGAACATTGAGGCAGGGCGAGAGGGAGAGGTGCTAACGGCGCGAAGGCCGAAAATTTCCATTTACGGGTTGGTGGAGGTTTGATGAGTGGTGAGTGCCATAACGGGAGCAAGCGATCGTTGACCGCGCCCACCCAAAAGCCTTTGACCTGTGCAGAGCCACCCGATCGCGCCGAACGAGAGGGCTGTGACCCACCGCGAGATCGAGCCCGGCAGCCACCTAGCGGAGTTTGAAATCGATTGACCGGGAGTGATCGGGGGCGATGACCCGGTCAGCGGTCACAGGTTACATGCTATAGAACGTGGAGACCCCACCGGTAGTTTAACCGATCAGGTCACAGAAATCCTGTGACCGGACCAATGCCGAAGCGGGTCAGGTCACAGACTTGGGTGACCGCTCGAGGGTCCAGAGGGGTCAAGCTCTTACCATATCCGCATACACACCAGGGCTCATTTCCACGCCGTCTCTTCTTACCTCCCTCTTCTACCAACTCGCCGGCCCCCGACTCGCCGCCATGGACGAAAGCATGCTTGATCCGGCGCTTCGAGAAGCACGCTTCGGCGATTCCCCGGCGGCTACCAATGGAGCTACCGCGGTCCAGATTCTCCCACCACCACCACTTGCAGCAGACGCGACGCCGGCGGATACATGGAGCGCGTCGAATTTCGCGCCGAAACGGGATGGGGATGCACGAGAGTCGTCAGAGCAATACCAAACGAGACTGTAAGTAATTCAAGACCTTGGTGAGTCGTCGATGCTAATGAGCACACAGAGATCGCCTAAAGCTTAGGGCGCCTCTCGTCGACGCCTGCACGCGACTCGGAATTAAGACAGCCAAGAGAGCTAATCTTGTGCGCTTGCGGGACGAGCTAGTGAACCATTGGTGCGCAATCTCCGTCTTGCGCTCTATACTATCTTCATCTTCGCGGGCGACAGGTTTCCTGCGACATCCGCGACATCTACTTCTCCGCGCGCTGCCAGCGCGACATCTACCACCGGAACTGCATCTCAGGGCTCTCAATCGAGCTCTAAAGCTCTCGCCAAATCACGCCGGCGTGCAACCAATGCCCATGACGTGCTCGCGTCTGTTCTTGCGCCGGCGGGGGAGACATTGCTTGTGCAGCATCCCTCACGTACCGCGAGCTCCCTGCCAGCATCTTCGTCCGCCGGCGGCTCACGAGGAGAGCTGCGAGGTGGTGTGCCGCTTCTCAACTCGAATCTGCCGGTGCAGACCAATGCTGCACCCCCATCTCGTCTGTTCCATCCCCCATCCTCTACGCTACTTCCCGCGAGTTCTCGGACACCTGCAGTTCGTCGCGTATCAACAGCAGGTCAGGACGTCGAAGAGGACGAGGAGGACGACGAGGAGGATCTGGTTCGCAGATTTAACGTCGAAGGTGCGAACGGCGAGGAACTGCTCGGGTACGATGACGACGATGACGACGAGGATGACAACGACGACGATGATAGCGAGGACGACACAAGTGAGGCTGAACAGGCTCACGCTGCGTTCAAGAAGTCAGTCCGTGTGAAGGCCGTTCGTCGCGCTGAGGGGAACCGCCGTGCTGGAGGTATCAGAACCCAGAAATCGATGGTCAAGGCGTGGGAGGTACGTATATCTACCACGATATTGCCCGTTTCCCTCAATTTTGCTACAGGATTTCAAGGCCATGGCCCTAAAGAAGAAGAAAATCAAGGATGGCATCGTTGACGAGCACGCGCTGCTACTCTACATCGAGTATTCTGCCGAACGCGAGAAGCTTACTACGAGAGGTGTTCCTATCCCCAACTCGCGTCTCGGTGCAGTGAGTCAGCTTCTTTCTTCCTGCGTGTTCATGCTCACAATTCTCGCACAGGCACAATTGAAAAAGTTATTCTTTGGTGCTCTTCGCGTCCGAAAGGAGCAGGATGCTGCAGATAATAATTTGGCCCGTGATCGACCCTCGACGACGTTTATTGTCTGGGAAGCCATAAAAAATCGGATGGACGAGGCGCTGGAGCGTGTGCGCAAGTAAGTTAGGGTTGGTTTTGTTTAGCTGGCGCGATTGACGGATTGACAGTGGGCTCGATGACGCCGAGGACGCCCCCGACATCCGGGCCAATACGTTCTTGTCCGAAGTAACTGATACGCAATTGCAAGAAATCGGTTACGGCTTTCTAGCTCACCGCCAGCGTAAGTGAAACATTCCCCATGACTAAGGCGCAACAAGCTGATATGTCCCTAGTTCGTCTCGTCGTTTTCGGCCACCTTTCTTGGACGTCGCAGCATGCGACGGGGAATCGCGGCGATGATTTCAGAGCGCTGAAACTCGCGGAATTACAGCCTTATGATATTCCGCACCCCGACCGTCGTACTTTGATCCCCGCGGTTCTAGGCCTCCAGGGAGAAGAGAAAGCTGGTAGACGAGGAATGCGAACAGTGAGTCATTTCTTCATAGTTCCGCAGCCGTTCTCTCACTGATCCAAATAGGTGGTCAATCCAGTTTATTCCGCATTCATTGCCAACAAGAACCCCGAGATGTGCCCGCTCGGCGCGTTTGCGTTCTATCATCACTATCTACACGACGTGTTTGACGTTTCAGCCAAGCTCAAAATTGACTGGGCTGTGAATAAGAGCTGGCGCCAGGTATGTATTAGTGGTGTCCGTGTAATGCTGCTTACTTTGATTGCAAAGGTCCGAGTTCTGCACGGGCCCACGTCGCCGAACACCCCGTACAACGAGCAGAACCTGTACAATCTATTCTGCCGAGACTACAGCGTGGCAGGCTTCAGTGCTCGTATGAAAGCGCACTTGCCCCGTCATCTTCTGGGGTATCGCCAAGAAGCTATGGGGTAAGCATCTTACGCGTGAGACTGGATGAATACTAATCAAATGTACTGTAGCGTCGAAGGGTCGGAGACATCCAAGCTTGGATGGACTCGGGGTCAAACTTACTTCGACACATATGCTCCAGCGCTTCCGAAAAAGGTGGGCCTTTCCATTCACAGGTTACAGTGGGAGTTGTTTATTATCTGTTTCAGGCGATCCTGGGCGCTGCCGGATACAAAGCGGAGGATACGTACGACCCGGTCTGGACACGAGTACACGTACCGCAACAGTTCCTCCGGTTAATATGCCCGAACGCGGAGAGCGTCCAAGAAAGTATCGCCAGTGAGTGTATATTCCGTGGTACGGCAGTAAGATTGGTCGCTCAATCTATCCCATCTCAGATAAGGCAAATCTTTCCGGCGCATGGAATTACTGGAAAATGGTCATCGACCTGCGTCCCTATGCCTTTCAGGTACGTCCCGAGTACTCTGCATATATTCGACACCTCACACACTTGTAGTGCGGAGCGGCCATATTCCAGAAGTGCCCGAAATCTGCGCTCTTCCGGTTGCCCGCGTTCATGGGTAGCGACGTCCGGAACTGGATGAAAACAACTTTTCCTTCAGAGCTCGCATTGCTTCAAGCGAAGGAAGGGAGTCCCGCGGACCTCCTCCTCATCCAAAACACGGTCTTGAGGAAGTCATTGGAAGACCTTTTCATCATTTGTAACGACAACGCCGTCAAACTCAAACACATGACGGACCTTATTCAGCGTCGCACGGCAGTGTTGTCCCCTGCGCAAGGATTCTCAGCGAGCACGTACCACCAAAACGGTAAGCATTTTGCCCGTCCATGTGTAGCCTACATATTAATTGCTTTGTTGCCCTAGCCCTCATGCATTCATCCCCCTCGTCGCCTCTGAGAGCCTCCAGCAGCCGTATTCCGGCAACGCCCCCCATTTTTCCGCATTTTGACGAGAATATGGAGGAGACGGGGACTTACCTCATGGAAAGCGGTATCAGAGCTTTCGTCAACACCAGCCCACATGCAAGAGATGTTCCTCGGGTGCCAACACAGGTAGACTTGGTCCTCCCGCCAACCGAAGCATTCTACAAGAAAGGTCTGTGTTCTCTCTGCTCACAGGACGAAGTCTCATCCATCGGCTATCAGGCGCTCCGAGGGGAATAGTACCTCCTCTTCTCGGTCAAAAATCGGCGCGGTGGCCTGACGTCTTTGCGGTGATCGAGCAACCAAAATATTGCTGGGATGTGTGGGGACCGACAAAGACTGTCGATAAGTTCAGCAGCGTGAATGAGATCTGGGCAACGTACGTCGACGGCGACGCGGTTTATAACGATGCCGGCGTGCAAACCGGGAAAAAACCACCAATTCAACTTGTGGAGAAATACCTCCAGACAAAGTGGCGGACGCCGGAGGACCAGAAGGTTCGCTCTATTTCACACTCACTGTGTCGTGCGCCAGAGTCTTATTGAGTGAATTGACAGGAAAGGCAGGCGATAGCCAAACATTGGGGACGATATCGCGAAATCCCGGAGTGGATTGAATCACAATCCCATCGTCGAGGCGTCTCGCCCGCGGTCATCGTCGCAGAATTAGAGGCCATGCGGAGCGTCGACGGCAATATCAAGGGTCTGAATTGGCTCCGGATGGAGGTGGAGAAGTTACGGAAGGAGGCAGCACAAGCTGTGCGCATTCGAAATCCATCACCTATCGTTAACTCTGACTCATCCCCACATACAGGCGAAGAACGGTGGTATTTCTGTCTCCGCTCCACAGTCGATTGCAACTACACCGGCCCCAGCTCTAGCTTCGTCCCCCAGAACTTCTGTTTCACCACCCCCGAGCAGCCTCGGCCCAGCCTTCGAGGAAGACAATCAACCGCGGAAGCGGGCAGCAGCAAAAGACCCTCGACGTCCTGGAGCGAAAAGAGTCAAACTATAATCCTTTTCTTACTGCATACGACATGTTGTTTTGTAGACTCACTTGAATGCGATTAGACGTGCGGTTGAATGATCGGGGTGAAACCTTTGAGTATGAGACAGGGTTTCTACTCCTCACCTCTTGCTTCCTCCTCACATCCCGATTCTCAATGGGAATCCACAAGCTATGGGAGGTCAGTACTTCGATTGTTGGTGCTGCTTAACATTCTCACTATATGCTGCCAGCTTCTGAAGCGGGCGGCGGAGAAATGGAGAAACGGTCGCTTCTCAATCTTGCGACCCATGAAGGTTTTATGACTGACAAGCGCGGCTTGAGGACCCTGATAGTTGGACTTGATATTAGGTAAGAGTCGTCTTGTGCATTACTCTTGCTGATGTTCTTTCAGCATCCAGATTGATGCGTGTATGAAAATTCATGCCGGGGACCAACACGCCGCACTGAAAACCCTATTCTACAAACTATGCAACTTTCAGCATGCACCAATCGTCCTGGTGGTAACATTCGACGGTGACGGTCGCCCGACGGTTAAACGTGGAATCCGACGGGTTCGAAACAATCCTATCTGGCTCACCGCTCACCTGAAGGAGTTCTGCACGTCATTTGGATATTATGTGCATACGGTAAGGAATTTAATGTTGTTGCCTCATCGCTATACTCACTACGAAGTGCCAGGCCCCGGGAGAGGCAGAGGCCGAGCTTGCGCAACTCAACAAGCTCGGATTTATTGATGTTGTCTTGACCGAAGACAGCGACGCCATTGTTTTTGGAGCCCCGTCTGTCATGCGCATGTCCGGGTGAGAATCATATTCATATGCTCCAGGGCTCGCTCGTATTGAAGGCTGACCTCTCTGTTCAATCAGCCCAGCCATGACGGACGCCGCTGACCTCTACACATCAGAGTCAATTGAATCTGGTCCCTTGTCTTTGAACGAAGATGGTCTGCTCCTTTTCGCACTTCTCGTTGGAGGCGACTACGACACTGGGATTTCGAATTGTGGGCCAGCAATTGCCCACGGCCTTGCGAGGACGGGACTTGGACGTAAGTTGCGTCAAGCTTTGACAGCGTCCGACGCGTCGCGCCCGTTCCAACTTGCCGCTTGGCGGGAGGCACTCAAGCTGGAATTGAGAACGAACTCATCCGGTCTACTCCCCAAGCGCCAGCCAAAAGTGGCTGATACTATCAACACGGACTTTCCCAACCCAGTTACCGTTGAGCTCTACATGGACCCGTTGACGTCGTGGTGTTCTCGTTTCACCGGGACTCCGCCGGACACAGATTTGTGGATTCCCCAGGAGCCCGATGTCCAGCGGGTATATTCCCTCTGTATCACGCACTTTAGGTGGCAGGAAGTGATTTTGGAACGCCTCAAGTCGAAATTTTGGCCTGGGGTTGCACTGCGAATGATGTTTTCGGTATGCAATCCAGCTTCGAACTTGTCCCTAGAGTCCTAAACGACAGTTTCAAGCGATACCTTCTGTATGATAGACAGACCAACCGCTTCGCCACGCCCGAAACAAATGCGAATCTCCTGAAGATCGTCAGCCGGCACAACAACAGTGATTCCGGTTCCTCGGTGCCACTGAATCTATACCGAGTTCGCATCTCTATTGCCAATTTTATCCAGAAAACCGGACTCCAGCGTTCTGGCGAGAATGATTACATCTTGATAACCGTTCCACAACTGATTCTATCGGTTGCAACAAGAGATTCGTCTCTTCGTACGACAAATGTCAGTTCTTTCTATTTTCCTGGCATCCGTACTGAAAGCTTTTGAGCAGGTTTTCGAGACACCCTTGGATGTCAAGGCCAACAAAGAGAACACCCCCTCGTCATCATCGACTCAAGGCGCGGGAAGTCGGAGGGTGGACGTGGATCTCACGGAGGTGGAAGACCTTGAATTGCAGGTTGCGCACCGTAATCTGAGCAGACAAGGCCTTGTACATCTTACATAGCTCAGGTAACATCGCCTGTAGCCCACATATTAGTACTAGCTTGTAGCTCAGTGATCAAGCATCAGTTGAGACGAGAGTACATTTTCAACGTTGTCGAGATTAATTACGTGAAAGATGGGGGCTGCCACCTTGACCACTTTGAGTGTGTGCGAGTGCTAACTGGGATTGCCAGAAATATGGACAGGTGATTTGCTAGAGCTCTGGTGCATCGTTTCGTGACGTTCCAGCTGATAGAAGATTGTTTCCCATTTCGCTGACTCAATGTGTTCTGGTTGGGTAGCAGTTAATAATGACATGGGGGCGGCGGCTCTACATTGATAATAAAGCTATGAGTATGTACGTACATCCAGTGGAATTTTACTCAGACCAGCGCAACACAAGGCCGAAAAAACAGTGTCGAATTGTTGACAAGCTAAAGTTCACCAGAACAGCGCAGGCAAAGACATTGAAGAGTAGTCGCATACCCGGTGGTGTCACCGAGTAAAAGGCAAGAACATTGAGGCAGGGCGAGAGGGAGAGGTGCTAACGGCGCGAAGGCCGAAAATTTCCATTTACGGGTTGGTGGAGGTTTGATGAGTGGTGAGTGCCATAACGGGAGCAAGCGATCGTTGACCGCGCCCACCCAAAAGCCTTTGACCTGTGCAGAGCCACCCGATCGCGCCGAACGAGAGGGCTGTGACCCACCGCGAGATCGAGCCCGGCAGCCACCTAGCGGAGTTTGAAATCGATTGACCGGGAGTGATCGGGGGCGATGACCCGGTCAGCGGTCACAGGTTACACGCTATAGAACGAGCGGTCGAAATTGACATCTCGTCGAACAACGCGATCTGTGCTTCGCTATCGGCGCCCTCCTCTTGTGCCACATCGTTGATGGCAAGTAGTAGATGCGTGAGGCTGGGTAAATTTCGGAGCACGTCCGTGAGAGCGTATTCGATCCTGTAGCGCATTATGGCCAATTTCTTGACCGTGCAGCGCGAACGTTGGAGAAAGGGTAGGGTGGCAGAGGTGAAGCGCACGATTGTGAGGTCCACAAGCAAAGGTGCTGTGAGATGACGCAGAAACTTGTCGTCTTCGATGCAGAGGCGGCGAAGGCGGTGGAGAACTCGGAGTGTATCAGGACTGGAGTCGTGGAAGTTTGTGAAACCAATTGAACACGCCAGCAAATTCGAGGCATCATTCAAGATCTCGAAGTGGCGTTCCTCGGTGAACGTCACTCGAGAGTGGGTGATCTGACCCCAAGGAATCACGATAGATGCTGGTGAGTGGCAAAAGTTTTCGTCCGTGAAAACGATTTGACGCAGATTTGGTGCGTTCGAGAAAACATCTGGAATGACCATACGTTTGGCACTGATCACCTGCAATCGCTCCAAGCGACCAAGGTGGCCGTTGACTGGCTGCAACCAATTGAGCAGACGATCTTCGTAGCTGGGGTGAACATCGAAGTACAAGCTGCGCCATCGACTGCAATGGGGAAGAACCAAACGCAACAAGGCAGGATCAACTTTGTCCTTAACGTCCGGCCACGATATATTCAATAATGCATGAGCTGCTCGGATAAGCTGAGCTTCAATACGGGACCAATGGTCGACTTCGGCCGACAGCAACGAGGGGACGGAGATGGAAGACCAGAAAGAGCTGTAGGAAAGTGCTGTTTGCCTCCAAGATTGGCAGATATGTCCAAGCCACCAGGGAGGCTGGAATCTATCAGTTGTATTCCGCGGGGACATCACCAAGACGAATATCTCGCAGATCAGCTCCGATGGTACCCGGCGCACTGGAGATATCATAGCGCGATGCTGGTGAATGTGTTTTGCAATCGCGGTCCTCCTTTGAGCTAACAGCGCTCGCGAGGTGTGCAAGCGCTGGATATGTGCCTCCAGAGAGTCTATGTGTGCATCCACAGAGTCCATCTGCACATCCAGAGCATGGATCTGGGCCTCACTACCAGATATGATCTTGCAGATGGATGGAATTTCCGACTCCGAGGGAGGTTCGTTGCTTCCAAGCAGGCGGATCAAATCCGGCGAAGACTTGGGAGACGGTAACTTGAAGTCAGTGACCGACGACAACATCGACGGCGATGCTCCGCAGTTCAAGCAGACTTGCCAGTGATTCATGTCTAGTAGCAGGGTGAGAAAGTGGCTCTGTACGAGATGGGTGTCACTGGGTTTGCACTTACCGTAGCCAATTGGACTGAGTTGATTTTTGGACGAAGAGGACAAGAAGAGGATGTGCCGCAAGTTGAGATCACAGGTCTCAGCCAAACAGACAAAATCCCTTAAAAATCCCGCTAATTCAATGAACTCGTACTTGAGTTATACATAAGGTGAAAAGTATCTTGTCAATAAATGATTCTACAGATACAGATGATCGAGACTCGCAGTTGTAGCGTTACTGCCCGACAAGCTGATTCGAAGAGTTATTGGGAGAGAAAGTTTGGACAAGGCACGAACTGCGAACGGCGAACCACTGCTCGCAACTCGCAAAGACGCAGGCGATTCTCAGATAGCAAGGCCGCCCATGGATCGCTCTCCTGCGTCACTGGACGCATGGCTCCGTCCTGCGATTTGCCGTCCTGCGATTTCTGCACTGGCACTACACTTGCCCACCTCCCAAGCTTCTGGGCTGTGCTCCCCTCCATCTCCACGCATGACCATCATCCACAGTTTCGAGTGATCCATGTCGCGTTGCCCCTGCGCGTCGACCGCGCATGGGACTCGACTGTAGGCCGTGCGATTCGACCGACTCGACTGTAGGCTGCGGGAACTGATGAAGAGGTGTCGATGTCGGGATTCGACACATAACGGTATCGGTGACCTCTGGCGACCTCTGAAGGTATAGGGCGCCAACGGTGCGCTCGAACTCCGGGGAAGAGGAGAGGTATGTCGCGTTGCGCGCGAGTGACGCTGAGCGACACGCCAGAGACCCACTGTCTGCATCCGTGTGCGACAACGTTCAGCAGCACCCCCAGCAGTGCCTCTGAGTCTCGTATCCTCGTGCTGGCATCACGTACACTTGCCCGGCGTCCAAAGTACGGGCGGGACCCCACACGCAGACGCTCCCCATCACTCCACATTGTGCGCGACTCGACCGAAGGAGTAGCGAGAGGGACAGGAGGCGCGTCCCGCATCTGTGTCCGCCCCCCACCTCGTACAGACAATGGAGGTGCGGCCGCATCGGTACCTCGACACCGTGCGCTGCCCGTTTCTGATCACACCCCCGCGCAATTGCAGCGCATCAGAGCAGCACGCCACAATTTAAGTGCGGACGACATCGGCCACAGCGTGACCCTCCAACGTCGACAGGCGCTCTATCGTCCGCACGCTCCCGCCGAGAATCCACCGCTGTCAGCATTCACCCGCTGACATTGAAAAGCTTCATGACGCGAGAGGTGCATGAGCCCGCATCCGCATCTCGCACTCGCCGCCAACATCGGCCCGGCGTAATAGAGACAGGAAGACGACAAGAGATTTGTCCCGCGTGCGGGTAGGCTCGCCCATCCCGGCACCGTACGGAGCACGGATATTCGAGTAAAGGTCCGCATATCGCGGTGCCCGCACGGGTATTTTCGTGCGCGCTACTGTAGATGGTGCACGCGTCTGTTTCGGGTAGCTGCTCGGTGGTGCGAGGGAAAGCGGGGTATACTGGGCAAGCTGCATCGGCAGGATCAGAATATGCCGCCGTCCGTACACTCCTAGCATGAGCATTGGCACTCCCCGCGCATCTCCCGCCGGCATCTCTGCCCATTCGTTCGCAAGGCCCAGTGGACACTGAGCAGCGGAAGGAGAGAGACGCACCTTATCCATGGGGACCATCTCCCGCTTGGGCTGAGTTCTAAGCGAGACCATTGAGCGCGAAATTGAGACTATAATGGAGATTAGCGTTGGTGTCGTTAGATTCAAAAGGAACAGAGAGGGAGAGAGGAAGAATTGAGGGGTCCAGGCGAAGGACAAGGAGTGGATAATGGAAGGTGCACTGTGCAGAGTACAACGACGGAGCAGCGGAGGGAGCGGGCATTATCGTCCCATCCGCCGATGGGCGCCTGCATCGGCTTGTATCTGCCCACGCGCACTCCTCACGCGTACTGCGGCCCCGTATTAGCAGACGATACAGCATGCTTCGACCCAGGCCCGCAGGGGGAACGAGAAGAATATGCACCTAATGTCCGGCTTGCGTTATCACTTGGTGCCTTTAGGCGTGCAACTGAGATAAATTGAGATCAGTGTCATCATTGGAGGGCGTCTACGAGAGGGAGAATGGAGAGGAGAGGGGAGGGAAGGGTGCAAGAGGAAGATACAGGAAACGGTGGACGACGTAGCACCTCCGTCGCATCAAGCCTTGCTCGATTGCACTCGATCTATCGGTCGAATCGGGTCGATGCGCTGGGGCCCGGCGTCCGACGCACGGAGCCAATGAAGCGAATGAGATCCCCGATCCCGACGTGGATGAGCGAGTACGGTGGGATGAAAGACAAGGCGAATCGGGAAAGCAAAGAAAAAAAATGAGAAACAGACGCACAATATTCCACACCCACACTGCTCCGTAATTGAGCACATATATGAGATTTTCTTTCCCGGCCGCTGGAGAGAAGGAAGAGAAGGCGCGTGTCTGAGCCTCATGAGGCGATTTTGTTTGCTGCCAGAGTCGGAGTCGAGTAGAGGCGCAAGTAAGTCGCTCTGTCGGTCATTTTGCTAGTGTCCAAGTCGATTCGAGTCAGGCGCTAACTTGTGCAACGTGGGCAGGGCTTTCAACCGCAAAACTCCGCAAAGACGGCAGATTTGTCGACCAAAGCTCATGGTGGTCGAGAACGATAAGTTTAATATTGAATTTAACATCGTGTCATGTGCTGCCAACCTCTTGTCCTCACCCAACGTTGACCAAACGACTGCGCATCAGCTGAGCAGTGGACTTGCTCAAAAATCGACCAAAAAAGTATCCACACAGGATGCCTCTCGGTATCAAGGGCGGCTGCTAGTGGAACGATTGCAATTGGTCTTGAATAACGGGAAAAACGATGCACTTGCGAGCCTAACTCTACGGTCCGGACACATCCGCAAACTTGAAGCTGTGTATCAATACAAAGCCGCAATTTCCGGGCACTCGCCAAAATCTTTTCGTCGCGGGCAAGCTTGGAGAAACCGGATTCGTTTCGCGTTGGTCGACAGCGGCCGTGGACAAGGCAGGCTGTACTCTTGTCTCGCAGTTGTCTCGCATTGTGGCGAACCAGAATGGGAGGAAAATGATCTTGGTACAAGATATATCGACCCCTGCCTGGATGACGCCTTTTACTCGGGAAACTCGTGCGGTATTTCGTCATCCATATGTCTTTGTCCTGCTGCTTATAGGCACCTAGTGAGATTGCCCGCGGAAATGCAGACTGCAAGAAGCGACTCCGGGAAATATATCGACCAGTCACCAGATAAGCATCGAGGCCCCGAGATAGGCGCCGGAGCGAATCGCGGTCCAGGGTCTTGGTCTACTAGCATTTCCTTCAATTGTATTCCTGCTCTTTGCCCGCGGCTGACCGACGTCGTAGATCTTTTTTGCGCACAGCTACCGGCTGGATCGGTTTCCTTTACAAAATCGAAACGCTTGCGCATCTGCTGTACAACCGTTCGGCCCTGCCTCGGTATAATTTACATTTGTCCTTTACAACAGACTTCTCTGCCTCACCAGCCTCACACAGCATCGCCCTCCGCGAACTTGATCGATGACGGACAGGACAACCCTGTCACTGCCTGCTCGCTCGTCCATCCAAGCCCGACTCGCGTCTGGATAAGTGCGTTCACGATCCCGACCAGCGCCGGCGCGGTCTGGATCACGGTTGACTGGAGGTTCGACTGTATTTCGTACGTGACGGCAAAGAAGACCGCCCAGCATCTGAGGTAGATCAGCAGCCGGTGGAGGTTGTAAGGCGGGGTACGAGACTGTCACTGACGCATATAATCCGGCGCTTTCAACGACGATAACGAGAAAGTGCTAAGGAACGAATAATGCCTCAGTGTTATGTCCAAAGATACATGACGCGGCATACATTGAGACTCGTCCCGGATGCGAGCGATGATATGGAGGCCTTGGTAATCTTCCAGATTTTCCAGGTGATAAAAACTGCACGGTACCATTTCGGCTCGATGCGAAACTGGAGTCAATGCTTACCCGTGCAATAGACGTTGGTTCTTTCCGAAGTATCAGCACTAAATTGTGAGAGGAATGCAGAACGCACAGCAGGGTAAGAACTGCATTCATTTTTAGCAGGGGGTTGGCGAAGATGTCGGTGCTGTGCGCCGTGACATTCAAAGAGACGAAGCTGCCGACTTCACACCTGGGTCCGAGACATGCGTCTCTTGGAGTCCATCCGAACTCACCGGTCAGCGCGATAAGGCTAACCACCGGCACTACTAGCACAAGTTTTTTGTGTGCCCAGACTACCCATAACCGGTGGATCTTTGGGCCCGGTGAGCAAGCACATACTTGGAGACAAGCTGATATTCACAATCAAGGAGTCACCGATAACAATTGACAAGAGCATGAAGCAATTTTGAATCACCTCCGTAAGCTGGGTGTGGTCGCTAAAGAATGCTTCCGCTTCGTTCCCATGCTGGAGAGCGACATAGGCAATGAAGCAGCCCTACACGATCGTTGTCCAATGCTGAAGTCGTTGGAAATTCAATCCGAGTCAGACGCGCACAAACAAGTTAATAAATGAACTAGCGCACCGCGGTGACCACAAGGAAGAGGCATATCGCCGAAACGAACACAGTGGAAGTGAATAGGGACCTCGTCTGACTGGATTTGTGCGATGTGTGGGTCGCATTGTAGCGTCGGAGAAGCAGATGCATTGAAATAAAGAAAAGAATAATATACATCCCGTAGAATAGGCTGCCGACAGCGAGTGTGGCCAGATTCGCAGCGATCAACGCGACAGTCATTGGCGTGCTGGTGAAAGAGTGGTGGTGGTATGCGGCGATGCGAGGCCAGCTATGAGGCTTTCAAGATCTGCCCCCACGAGTGTCTCAGCAGATGATCATCGCTGTTATATTTTCGTACATGCAATGACCATCAGCTTCGTATGAAAAGCGTGGTCTCTCTGCGCGGTGCTGCCGTGGAGTGTTCCCCCTGAATCGCGGTATTGACAGTAGATGCAAAGATGGAAGATGCGATAATGAGGATTGAGAGGTTCAATTTTACCACACTTGATTCTTAAATTGGGAACATCGTATTCAAACGCCAGTTCGTTCACATCGGATGAGCGGGTCGAATAACTTTACACATCATTGCATTCAGATCATGGAAATTTTGAGCGCCTGAAGATGATGCTTTAACAAACATTCGAGTCTTGTGAAACGGATATGTAGTCACCTCTCATCAAACCAAAACACCAGTTCTCCGGTGATGCGTAACTCGTGTATCCGCGCAGAGACCTCGGTGTTCAGCTCACGACGGTGGCCCCGCAGCGGCACGAGCTTCGCTTGGAACGGCGATGAGCCTGGTTGCCGACGCAGCCGCGAGAGCAAACAATTGAAGTAAACGTATCGTCGAACCGCATCATACTTCGACAGGACAGAAAGATCAAGTCGGGAATAAGGCATGGTGCCTCCGAGGTCGGTTCGCAGGTCAGGGCGCCCAAAAGCGTGTCCGTGATCAAAAGATGCTCGACACTGTTTTCGAGGGGAATCTCCAGATGATCGGAGATGGAGAGGCGCTTTAGTGCTGGCAAAGAAGCCAAGACTTGCAAAATTTCCGCTTCCGAGATGGCAATGTAGAAAAGATAGAGATTTTGCAGATGTGTCGAGAAGGAGGAACGCTGTGAGAGGGAAAGGAAGGGAGAGTGCGGCCACGGGATAGGAGATTTGGAGCTTCCAACAGGTATACCGAATGCCAGTTCCGTAAGACACGGTAATGTAATCTGGGTCAATAACATCGCCGCTGCTTGTTGGGCGCCTATGGGCACGAAATTGGCCATTTCGATCGTGAGAGCATCGATTTTGGATGTGGCGTACGGTCCATTGAACGGGAGCTGATTTTCTGCCAGGGTTAATCCCTGCTGCTGTAGTTCCAGAAATAACCGAAGAACGAGCCTGCTGCCGCACGATAAACGGGGCATGACCATCGTGGCCAAAAGGGGAACTTCTTCTTCGAGCGTTTCTCCAACCCGAGCCTCAGTAAGCTGTTCCCAGGGGAAGAGAACGCCACTGAATCGTGCCCGGACCCATCAAGGTCCAGGAGCCGTAACCGAGGCATATCGTGTAGAATTTCCAAGGCGTTCACTGCCTCGCTTCCCCAACAATACAAGCAAAGAGCCTCGAGCCGGGGCAGTGTTCCTTTCAGCTGAGTAAAGCTGGAAATATCTGCAAACGAGCAAATAAATGTGTCTTCCCGCCATCGTGCTGAATGCTGAGCTACAAGCCCGAACGTCGGAAGGTGAGGGAGAGTTTCGCGGACGTTTGCAACCACGACGGTCAGCGGATGGTCATCACTGCGTTCCAGGGCAGCCTTTAAGAGTTCCACATTGCCTTCAAGGCGAGTAGGAGCGGTCCAGAGTATTTCTTCCACCTCTATCCGACACCACAATGCAGGAGTGCCCAGCGCGATGTGACGCCAGCGCGTGCACACCCGGGACAGAGTTAAAAGGGGCTCATGTGCGAGGCGCGCCATTTCTGTCCGCAACGACACGCATTCCTTATCAAGTTTCTCGATGAAAGGTGTGAATGAATTACAACAGAACCCAAAGATTTCGGTGAGAATTTCGGAGGGAAGTCGCCGGATGGGGGCAAAGAGGCTATTGCATTCGGTGTAGTGCGCTTGTAAAACTGCGCGTTCTGCAATCAATTGGTCGAGTTGCTCCTGGAGCCTCGTTATTTGGGTGTCGCGCTGCACAAGCTCGGCTGTCAATGCAGAGACTGTGGACTTGAGGTGCGCAGGAGGTGGTTGATGTAAGCGCAGAAGTTCGCGGATGTGCGCCCTTTGAGCGGAATTTATGAGTGGAGGAGTGATAATTCAAATTGTGGACATGCTGTTCGGTGGAAAGAGTGAAAACTTCTGACAAGCTTTGCGTCACCGAGTCCGGTCACGCGCTGGCATGACGCGGTACCGTGACTGACGCGACTTCTGGAATCTCTCCAAATCTCAAGGTACAGACATTCACTGCCGACGATTACGCGTTTTATTGCGTCGAACATATCCGATTGAGCACCAATATTTGAATCAGATCAAGATATACATCTTTTGGTACAAACGCGCAATGGACAACAGGAAGTTGACTCAGGTTTTTATCTCGCGCTTAATCTCCCTAGTGAATCGTCAGTACGGGGGAGTTTAATTGTGACTTTTGCCCACCCTGCAGGACACAAAGCCATCCTCCGAAGAAGCACCGGTGTGGGTAACGACACTAAGACGACCTTCAGTTAAGCAAAGATTCGCACGTATTGATTGAACAACTCACGCGCAGTAAGTGCCAGCTGTGTTGAAAATAACGCGATCAGCACCAGGAGAGCCACCGGTGTACGTCTTGCCCCCAGCGAGAATCGGGTACTGTGTATTGTGCGTCTTCACTGTCAATCCGCGGTTCAATCAAGCAAGACGGGCGCACCTCAGACCAGGTGCTGCCGGAGCAGAACAAGTCCAAGCCTTCGTCATCGAAGAACTGGTGCGGGTAGCTGTCTGAGCGACGATTATCAGTGGATCAGGATCAGTATTCATTCTACGTTGAGATGCCAGTGGGTGGCTCACCAGAGCCGAGTGGGTCGCTGCGGTGCGCGAAGCCGGCGCTGACGGCGGCGGAGACCTCAGAGACAGTGTACGTGTTGCTCCCGCACTCGACGTTGCCCGAAGGCAGCGCGCGACCCATCGGGCCCGCGAGTGCAACAGTCGCAACGAGAACAGCAATAGCCAGGGAACGAGCGGAGAACATGATTCGCATGGACTGAGAATAGTATACTCTCGAGCCACAGGCTGTCTTTATACCTTTCAGAACTCGGCGGTCCCGAGAAAATCAGGGCATGGGGACGGCACGGATATGCGGCCTTCGCGTACCACCTGGGTGTCGAAACGTGCGTAACAAATGTGGACTTGAACCATGTGGAATGGACCAACTCGAAAACGCGGCCAGCCATCTCATATCCCCGGATCCGGATTCAAAGACGAGCAGGGTAGGCCGCCTTTTATGAAGAGAACGTTGAGCTCCGGGACCATATGTAGAACCTAATAATGGGCTCACTGGGCGCAGATGCTGCGAGCATTTGAGGAGTAAGACAAGTTGCCGATTCGGCCAACTTGCGGTTGAGAAATCTGGATTGTTGTAGATCAAGTGCACGTTGGAAGAAGCGTTTAGGATCGGCTTCTCGACCCTAGGACTTCGAGCGAAGACTCGGTCATACCACCTCGATACCGGGAGGACCGCGTGCTCGGTGAATAGATTATGAGAGGAGCACGTCCAACATTTCGTATCGGTCGGGGTTGTCCACGTTGCAGCACATAGGATGCCGGAGAAAGCCAGATATCGTTTGACAATGTTGGTGAGAACGGCAACACCATTTTGATCAGTGCGGGGTATTTTTGGTGCTCACAGTGAGTCATTGGTGGCGCCTAACTGCGAAGGGTAGCAGAGAAAAGAAGAGCAGCGCAGCAAAAAGATTCCTTCACAGACAGTGTCGACAGAGCAGAGACAAGCCAGAGCAGCGACAGTTCCCGAAGGAATATCTGCAAGATGGCGTCCTCTGATATCTACACGGTGTACACCCGATATTGCTTGGAGGGTTGCAGGCCACTATGAAATTCATTCCATATTCACGATTGATTTCGTCCAACTGGACGTATAGGCCTTATAGACTGCCGCTCTTGCGCACCTCGGCAGACGTCGTGGTATCGCGTGGACCAATGCTTAGTTTTAGTTGCTACCACCGCCGCGGCACATTTGTGTAAGAACGTGCCTTGCATTCAGCCACCCTCACTCCAGCAATGCATCCAATGTGCGCACAGAAGTCCTCGCAATTCGGACTGGTTTTAGAGCAGGAGGAGCGTAGTGAGATTGATTGTGTGAAGGATGGATGTCTTCGAGTGCATTGGGGTATTGGAGGGGATGAAAAATGGACTAAATTACAGTCAAATGCCAATATGAAAATACACACACCACGCAGACCTTCAACTAAACAGGCCCTGCACCTTCACCTTCGCCGTCGCACCGTCTAACGGCAAGGACTTGATCCCAGCCGTCTTCCCCGCCCTCCATGCCTCCACAAGTCCCTTTGCCTCCACCGGCGCGATGCTCGCATTACGCGTCCCCACCGTAACGTGCAGCCTTCTGCGCACCTCCTCCGGCAGCGCCGACACAAACTGCGCCCCCGCCTGCCCCGTCGCGCCCGCGCCCTCCGCCTCGAGCCTCACATCCTCCACCGTCACCGCCATCACGCGCTCGTTCCACACCACGCTCCCCAGCGTACACACGAACGCCGCGCCGAGGCCGTCGAGCGCGGCGCAGCGGTCCCACAGCGCCTGCGCGCCCGGCTCCGCGAGCGCTTTGCTGTGCACGAGCGTGACGTGGGGCCGCGCGGCGAGGCGTTTCTCCTTGACGAGGTGTGCGTACAGTACGGCGGCAGTGGGGTCCTTCTGGACGGGACCGGCGAGCAGCGCGTCGAGCGCGACGTCGGGGAGGAGGCCGTAGTACCGTGGGCCTTTGCCCTTTTTCTTCCGCTTGTCGTCCGAGGCGGCGACATCCGCCGCCGTGGCCGTGGGGACACCCTTCTCAATTTTCGTCCTCTCCTGTACTTTCCCCTTGCCCTTCCCTTTGCCCTGCGCTCCACCGCTTCCACTCCCACTTGCCGCACCCCGAACAGCGTACGTCTTCGCCTTCACCACGCCTTCCGCGACCTTCTCGTCCGACGGCTTCGGCAGCCCCAGCACCCTCACCACCCCCTCCACCGCGACCTTCACACACTCCTCCAGCCCCCCTTCCCCAGCGTCGCGCAGCGGCATCTCAATTACCTCGTCCACCTCCGCCGGCGCCAGCCCCTCCGTCTGGTTCACGAACATCCACACGACGCGCTCGTGGCTCGCCTGCGCGTCGGGAGAGGGGTCGGGTCGCAGCGACTGGTGGTTCGCGCCGCGCGCGGCGATGCGCGCGCTGCAGATGCGGTGCGCGTCGGCGGGGGTGAGACCGGGCGCGTCGAGGGCCCAGTTGAGCGCGAGGAGGCGCACGGGCGGGTTGCGGCCTGCGACGGCGCCGTGGAGGGACTCGCGGTGCTGACGGAGGTGGTTGTTTCTAACGCAGGTGAAAAGAGGGTTAGCAGGTGGCATTAAGGGGGAAGAAAGAGCGTAACTTACTTGTCGGCGATGACGACGTCGTGCGTCTTCAGTAGGGCGGTGACGTTTTTTATGAAGATGGGTGCAGGCTTTTTGGCGCGTACGTCGTCGCTCTGCGTGTGGCCAAAGCCGAAGATGTGGGTGAGGGCGACGGAAACGGCGGTTTTGCCTGAGTGAGCCATATGATGAGTGAGGCTTAGGAACACGATGAAAGAAACGTACCGCAGCCAGGGATCGCTACAGGCACGATGATGGTCTTCCCGAACGGCACATTAGCTGTCTTCGACACCGTCGGATCTGGCGTCATGGTCCCCGCCTTCGCGGTCTCCAGCAGCGCCTCACCCTCAGGTGTCGCAAGGTACGCCAAGAACCGCTCTCGCGTCGCAATAATGCCCTTGTTTTTACTATAGTCCTCAAACGCCTCCGGATCCCTTGCAATCTCGCCGATCACCCACCGCACATACGCGCGCGTCTCCGCGCGGCGCATCTTCCCCTTGTGCACCGCCTTCTCCGCCATCCCCGCGCCCTTGCCCGCGCGCTGCTGCTCGTGCAGCCGGAGCAGCGTCTTGGTGACCTCGCGCCAGTCGCGGTACATCATGTACGGCTCGTCGAACTTGACCTTGAAGAAGAACGTCGCGCCGGGCGCGTACGGCGCCTTGCCCGGCGCGCTCGCGACGTGCGTGCGCACGACGAAGCCCTCCACGGCCTCGCCGTTCCACGAGCCCGTCTCGCCCGCGGCGTCGGTGAAGGAGCGCACCTCGGCGAGTGTGGGGAGCACGATGGACGCGGTCTGGATGAAGCCCCACTCGGCGGCGAAGGCGTCCACGTCCGCCTGGGGCAGCGTGCGGAAGGCTTTGGTGGACTCGTTCAGCCCGTGCAGGTGCAGGCCGGTTTTGTCGGGCGGGTACCCGAGGACGTGTTCCTCGAAGTTGTCGTCGCAGAGCTGTGGATGTCGCTATAGATATGAAAACACATAAGAGAAAAAAAGACGGACCTCGGCGATGGCAGTCCAGTTGTTGTCCCAAAGGTGCTTCGCGAGATCTGCTTCGGTCTTGCCCTTTTGCACAAAGTACTTCCGCAGCCACTCCTCGCCCGCCTCTGCGTGGCTGACGGGCTGACCCGGAGTGGGTCCAATAGAGTGTTTTGAAGTGACCAGGATCTTGGTCGGCGTGAGTGCAGCGATGAAGATGATGCAGCCGTTAGATTTGAGTGACAGTGTATACGGCGCGGCAGTGTGCTGTTCCAGAGAATCCCACTATGTATTGTCAGGATTGCAACCCCATAAGAAGTATGAGGCACACACAGTTGTCCACGGCACCTCGCCAATATTGAAAAACTTGTCATACCCACGTGCCACGATGCGATACTCCTGCGCGTCTGCCTCGTTCGCCTTGGGCAGCTCCACCGTAAAGATTCCGCGCGCGAGGGTCGGGAAGGGCGACGGGACATCGTAGTACTTGAACTCGTCCATCTTCCAGCTCCGCACCTTGATTTCTGCATCCCCGGGCGCAGAGTAGACTGAAGATTTGATCAGCTTGGGCTTTGCTGCCGATATCTCGTGCAGCCGCGCGATGAGCGCCGAGTCTTCGGGGACAACAGGACGAGCAGCAGCCATTGAGAAATTACGTCGCAGCAGAAAGATATTTGTGGGTTTATAAACTCCTGAATCTGACTCGGAAATCGATGGGATGCGAGTCAGAAAGTGACTGTACGATCGTAGTCGGTTCCGCCGAGCACTCAGTTCAAACCTCCGCAAATGTGTCGCCCAGGAGAATATCTGGAACGATAAGAAGGTGGTGGTTGAGGCAAGAAGAGAGATTTGACATCGCGGTACAGAGTACCCAGTTTGGTAGTAGTTTGGTTTTGTTTATATTGGCTGCTTCGAATTCCCTTGCTCTTCCCTCTTCCATCTCGCTCGAAACCGCAATATGCAATGCCCTCAAAAGACCCAAGCTACATAATCCGTATCTTAGAGTCTTCTGTCCCGCTCGAACCTACTGGAAAACCTCTACGGCATTGGTCACCTCGCTGCAAAGCCATCGAATCGCCGTTTATCAACAACTCCCTCGCACATATATTGCAGGACAGACGAAGACTGATATTCCTGAACTCGACGAGTCTCTGGACTCGACTCCTATTATCTATCAACTTTCTTCGCGGTAGTACCGGTAGTCCTTGAAGCCTCGACCTCCCTAAAACTGCCCAAATTTTGAAGCCCAAATTTTGAAGAAATTTTACAAGTCCGTTCCCCCTTTCGACTTAGTGAAATTATGCTGTTCCGGGTATAGACGCTACGTCTCGAACGACCTGCATGGCATTAATGGGGTAGTGGTAACCTGGGTCGTTGCCACCGGATTACACAACGTGACTCGACCCGCCGGGGGTTCGATTCCCTCTTAATGCATTTCTTTTTGTCCCTTAAACTTTCCTCGAGATCCTCCAATGGGCCTCTGAGCGTGACCAGAGTGTCACGCACACTTTTTGTCTCCCAACCACCAACCTCGAGATCATGCCGACGATGGCGACTCTACCACTCGTAGACCCGGCAGAAAAGGCCCACATTCGCGAACTTTTGCGATCACACCTTCCCCCTCCTGCACACCTCTCGTCCACCGTCTCAGCAATAGCGGCCGAGCTTGCGCGACGCGACACCGAAATAACCACGCTCCGGGAGCGACTGGACCAATTGTTCGTAGAGCGCGCAGCTATCCAAGCGCACTATACAGACTGCAACAGTATTTTTGCCCCCGTCCGAAAACTCCCCTCCGAAATTCTCGTCGAAATCTTCGGACTCTGCTGGGACTCATTCACCCCGTCCATCGAGGACGTGTACAACGAATCTGTGTCATTACCCACCGAAACCGCGCGCCTCGCGCATGCTCCCCTTCTCAACCTGTCCCAGGTGTGCGTGCGCTGGCACACCATTGCTCTAGGCACCCCTGCGTTATGGAGCCGCATCGAGCTCGAGGGCATATTGTGGACTGCTGCTCCCCACCACATTGAACACATCATGGGACTGCTTCGATCGGCGCTGCAACGCAGCGCTAACCATCCGCTCGGCATTGCGATCTCGAACTGCGTCAGTGACGGAGGAGGGTCGCCTTATCTTCCGGCCTTCGAGCTCCTAGCTCAGCACTCGACACGATGGCAGACGGCTGCGTTCATGTGCCCATTTTCGGATCTTTTGGATCTGAACATGTCGAAGAGCATGCTGCCTCACCTAAAATCTCTTCAGCTTGATTGTTGGGGCGCCAACTCAGTGCCTGGTTTGGACATTTTCCAGGATGTACCACAACTTCGCTCCCTCGAGTTCAGGGGAGACAGCGACAGTCGTGCACTTTTGTCGCGAGTCCCATTGGAACAGCTCACGGAGCTTCGCTATCTTGGGTCTTTGGGTCGCGAAGAGCCCGAATTCATGGCCCTCGTCCCGCGTTTGACGGCGGGAACCACACTCCGCCTGATGCTTTCTTTGCAACGTCGAGTCGTTCCATCCATCAGTTCTTTCCTCACATCCAACATATCGACTCTTATACTCCAGCTTTCCGAGTTTGTGCCTGTTATTGCCCGTCGAACCCTGGAGAGGTTTTTCAATCACCTCACATTACCCTTCCTTACGGAACTCACCTTCGATATGCCACTCGGAGTGCCTTTCCCCAGCATACCCGTCCTATGGTCGCACCTCCCGTTTCTTTCACTTGCAGAACGCTCCTCTTTCCGCACCAATCTCCATACCCTCTACTTGGCGAATGTGTTTGTTACAGAAGCGGAACTGCTGCAGTGCTTATCTGTCTTGCCCGCCTTGAACCGTCTCTCCATCGCCGATCATCCACATTTACAAGGCAGTCCGGAGCAAGTGCTGGTCACTGATACACTTTTGACAGCCCTGGCCTGCACCCCGGAACGCCCATCCCTCGTTCCGGACTTGCACTTCTGTTATTTTCGCTGTATGCTGCGATTCGACGACAGTGTCTTCTCGACTTGTTTGCTCTCCCGGGTGCAAGGGCTGTCAGATCCCCCCTTTGATTGTGGCCTGTTTTGGCTACCCGGGCATGCCCGGGAGCTGGATTCTGAGGTTTATACGCGCCTATGTGAGTCAAGTGCTGCAGGTGGACTTCTTTTCCGGTTTCAAGACTCTACTCTATGATGTGATGTCTTAAACTAAGGTACCGCCGCCTCCTTCAATCGACTGCACTCACTCAACGAATTTGTGACAGGCCGGCCCAAGACCTGCTTGTATTGAATCACCAGATAACTTATTGACGTCGAATCTCCCTGATCTCTGAGTAAAAGAATCAATGTGTTGTCCTGATGATTTGCTGCCTGGCACGGCGTTGCACGATTTTTGCCCGGTGCACGCTCAGTCAACCTGGATGGCTGATATGCCGACGGCATGCTACTCAGAACCGGGGGGGTGCTCTTTGCCGTCATGAGGTGCAGTCGAACCTCCAGTCGAGCGTGATCCAGACGGCGCCGGTGCTCGCCGAGATCGTGAATGCACTTATCCAGACGCGGGCCGGGCTGGGCTGGACGAGCGAGCAGGCAGAGAAAATGTCCTGTCCATCATGGATCAATTTCGCGGAGCGCGACGTTGTCTTAGACCTTGTGAGGCATAGGGACCTGGTGCGAAGGCAAGGACAAGAGTGATTATACCAAGACAGGCCCAAGCGGCTGTACAGTAGACCTAAGAATGCGCCAAGCACTACCACTGCGTAAGGCATTGGAGCCAACTGTGCGAGCCCGTCAGCCTTGAGCTCAACCAGGGAGATATGACAAGTACCGTAAACATCATTTTCCTTCACCCGCCTGTACCAAATCGACTCGAAACAGCTACATCCACGCCCAGCTATTTGAAAGACAGCCTATCCCCGATACTACAATGCACCCCCAGCATCGTCGACCCAATCCCCACCCTCTTCGGGAACAGCACGTCCACGAGTGGAACGAGCGCCGGCTCTACCGATACGTCGGGGAAAGCCGCTTTGAGCTCCTCCCAGCTGCGGTACCCGAGGAGGAGCTGAATTAGGGCGCCGTGGGGTAGGGAGAGTGTGGGTTCTGGAGCGGAGTTAGCATGTGTATCGTGGATGGGTGAATGTGGAAGGAGGAGTGCGGGGGAGGAGGGGGCGAATGTACGGAGGACGAAGGAAGGGAAGGGAAACCAGGAAGCTACTCACTCGATCCCGCGGACAGCGCAGACACAGTGACATTCCCAGCGGCTACTCGCAGGAGGACGCCTCCACCAAACGCTCGCGGCGCGGCTATATGCAGCGCAGCCACGTAATTCGCGCCGAGAATGTGTCTTGCACGTGCGACGCGCGCGGTCAGCGCCGGTGCAAGCGCAGTGAGAAACGCGGGGAATGAGGGCATCGCGGCCCACCTGCGCCACAGCCCCGTGAGCATCGCGTCATGAGAGGAGGTGCGGGAGGACTTACCAGACGCTCAAGTAGTCGTATCGTGAGGACGGAGGTACTGGGACGGCGAGCTCGTGCGCGAGAAGCCAGCGCCGCAGTGGGTGCGCGTCGGTGATGACCCAACGAATAGTGGTGAGTCTGGTCAGCGAGACGACATGTCAGCAACTGTCCGATCAAGAGAGATCGATGGACATACCTTGTGCTGGAGTCTTTTGACTTCCCGTCAAGCGCTTCGATGAGCTGCCTCACGAGAGCTAGCGTAACGGCAGACGCATCCTCCGCGCCGTCCCAAAGGAGGGGATGGACTGTTGCAGAGGTACTGCCACGGTTGAGGAGGCCGGCAGCAGCGACGATATCCGAAGTCTCTCGTTTCTCCAGGACGAAGAACGGGTTGACGGGGTACGTGGGGGCGGGGCAGGATGTGGGTCGGTCGCCGAGTATCCAGCGGAGCTGCGCGTGGAGCTTCGGGTTAGAGACACCGATGAAGATGTCGGCGATGGCGCGGGGGGCGGTGACGAGGCGTTCAAGACTGGTGAGATCTGCGAGCGTTGCAAGACGTAGAGTGAACGGCGAGGGATCTGCGGATACCGGCGGATGGAGAGTGGACATATGCGTGACCATCCCGCGGCCCAAATTAAGGGCATATTCGTACCCATGGGTCCGGTCTGTACATCGCATAAGTTACGCCGACAAGGAAATAAAAGTAAGGGCTCACAGTACGCGGGGATGCCGGCGACGGACATGAGCGTGCGGCCGGTAGCAAGTGCTCGAGCGTTGACCATATCGAAGAGCGCTTTCACGATATTCTCGCCATCGCCGCGCTGGCGATACGCGGCTTTACAGGCGACGATATGTGCCTTGCCCGTAGGTATGCGTACTGCATCCCCGTCGAAGGAGATCTCTTGTGGAAGAAAATAGACCAAGGCTACGATTCGCTCCAGCGCCGATTCAGCCTCGGCGCGTATCTGGTCGACATATGTTTCGGAGTCGCTGCTGGCAGCCTTTATCTCCGCGGGCGACGTATCAACACAGACCGCCCAGTTCTCGCTGGGTGCTTGTAAATAGCAGGACAAAGAAACACGACGAAATAACGCACGAGCTTCCCGAGTAAAAGGCGTCATCCATGTAGGGCTCGATATATCTCGCACCGAGATCGTTTTCCTCCCCTTCTTGCTGCCCCCATGCAAGACAAGATACAAGAATACAGCCCGCCTTGTCCGCGGCAGTCGACCAACGCAAAACGAGTCCAGTCTCCCCAAGCTTGCGGCGATAGCTAGCGTCTCCGGGATCTTGAGAAAACGACATTTAACATGATTTAAGCGAGCGCACGATAATTGCTGCTTGCAGCGTTGGATCGAGATATTAGACGGGGGCTTCTGGCAGTGGTTTGCTGGATTGTCTGATAGAGAGATCGATACGCTATTCCAGATCGTATACATATCCCCGCTATCGCACGCGAACCGCGTTCCGAGATTCAGAGACCACGTCGAATTGGAGACATTTTCGGCCGATTTCAGGAAGTCGACTGTGCAGCGTTCGTGCCACAGCGAGTCGCGATCAAACTTGGAATGGGAGGACACAAGGTTGACAGCACGTGGCCATACTGTCATGTAATAATCAATAATTTAATTCAACCAACCACGTCACCGACCACCATGAGCTTCGTGAACTTTGTCGGCAATTTTGCGATCCTGCAGCTGGAAGACTTAGAATTTCTTGTCTACGTTGCACGAGTCAGCACCCAATTGACTCGCAGCAACTTGGTTACTAACATGTCAACTTACTCTAGACTCACTCTGGAGGGTACCGGCAGTTCGACGTGGCGTTGGTCGGCGACAACCCTGCAACTCCCCTTAGAGGACCTTCCATCCGAGTCTCCACACTGTTTGACACCCCCACGTCCACTGCCTTCTTCCAACTCCGAGTCCCCGTCCAAATGTCTCTAGATGAGCCTCTTCCGCAGGCGCCAGCGGATACTTGCAAGGAGTCCAGGTACCGGAAAGGGCTGGCCGAAAGAACGATTTTCTGGATCAAGCCCTTATCTCGATGGCGCCGGATCGCAAAGTTTTTTGGCTTCAAGTACCCAATACTTGGTGGGCGGCAGATATCATATCCCCGCCCTTGAAAACAACTCTGACCATCTTTGTAAGACTACTGCTACGTCTGGGATGAATTTCCCGCAGTGAAATTCGTGAAATTCATCGAATCCGCGAGCTTCTCGTCGCCCATGCCGTACGCGGACCCCGCAACCTTTATTACCGTCACAGAACGTCTGAACAAGTTAGTAGTCGCTTCCTGGAAGCGTGAAGCTGATATAGATCGATCTGCAGAGCGCGCAGAAGCGAACTAGAACGAAGGATTCAGGAAGCAAACGCCTCCGATCGCCAATTTTATTCGTCGTCTATGCCTGCTCCTGCTCATCACATTTAGGGATTTTGCTTGTCATTTTCACTCTGGACAATGTTGCTTCCTCGTGCTGTATCATGCGGTAAACTTTTGGACAGTCCGTCGCCGCCGTATCGCCCAAAGTGAGATTTATTTGCCTTATGATATTTGGAGCAACAGCAGATTGGGTTCAATCCAGGCGAACAAGGATGATTCCTCAGGTGAGAGCTATGTACATCGGTCCTCGCACCCATACTTATCTCTACCCAAATATATATCCTCCTCGCCGCACAGGCAGCCTAAGGCGAGGGTGCAAAGCTTATTGAAACATTAGCTTTGGATGCGAGGCAATTATGCGGGAATTTGGAAATTGTCCTGGGGCCGGCTGGTTCCAGCCTGTGTGCATATAAGAATGGCGATCACCGTCGGATTCCAGCCTCCAGGGAATATCTCGCATGTCCGCGCAATGTCCATCCACTCTGCATCTTGTGTCAAATCCGACACCGTCCACGGGCGTGCTTCGATATGCGAATTTGTCCGTTCAAACCCCATACCGCACGCTGTTTCGGGAGACCCTCTCTCAGGGATCTGACGGGCACAGCGCCAAAACCACCATAACATATTCGAAGGAGCCTAACCACGGACGGCCTGTGGTTGCCGCCAGCAACGGTGCCGTGTACCTGCTGGCTACATACACTGCCGGAGCAATCGACAACCTACCTTCGGTCTACTGATTGTTTTCTATTCCTGTATTTCCGACGCCGGACGGCCTTCTGGACTTGAATAATACATCAGCTCCGACAGCCTCAATGGATTATCTTGATCCCTATTCGCGATGTGCCGTTGCTGGCCTCAGCTAGTGGAAATGTCACTGTAAATGTTGCGATGCGCAAGCTGATGAGAAGATGGGAGAATGGCTGCGCTTGCCCGAAGAGGAGCGGCTAAGCCTCTGCAGGATGACCAAAGCACGTGTTTTCCCTGTGAATTTTGGAACCTGCTGACGATTTTCTTTAGAGACATTGGAGGCGACACTCAGTAAGTTCGGCCGAATACGCTCTACTGCTCCGATAAAAACGCTTCACACCATTTATAGCCGCCGGCGTTCCGAGATTTTGGATGGGAGCACCGCACCGGTGCACAACGTTTCGTTCGATATGAGATACATATTTTCTCTGCAACGGAACGGACCCGGCTCCCTAATTGTTCAAGTGATTCAGCGCATTTCCTTTGATCATGACTTTTACCGCGAAGTCCACCTATTTCTTGAGCCTCAAAGATTTGCTTTGACCTTTCCGTCCCCGACCTTTATAACAATCTTTCCGAACTGTGAGCCCTTGGCCATCATCCCGAAGCCTTCCTCTGCTGCTTCAAGTCCAGGGAGGACGGCGGCTACCACGGGGACAATCTTGTGTTGGGAAAGGAAAGCCGTCGCTGCGACGAGATCGGCGCGGGACCCCATCATGGTGCCTAGAAAATTCGTTGAGTTTGGTGGATTGATACACGCAATTCAGTGATGGTTCCCGTGGACGACAAAAATGAGAAACAGTTGAACGCACCAATGAGCTGCTGGTTTCGCATCACCTCGCGCATGGTCATGCTGATTTTGGGTCCGCCGGTCATACCATAGCACACCACCTTCCCTCCAAACTTGAGGTACTTGCTCGTTTTGCCCATGATCTCGTCCCCGCCAGCGTCGATGACCGCCGTCAACTGTGCGCGATCTTGGTTCAGGAGCGCGCCGAGGGCATTGGGCCACGATCCTGAGGTTGGGGGATCAGCGAATCGTAATTTGTAAGGCAGTGAAAAAGGATCAAGGGAGTATGGAAGAGGTATGCCGTTGAGTGACATCGAACCCGGGTTGCGCAGACAGAAGGTAGAGAATATATTTACCGTCCGAATATCGAACACCGGCCTTGGCACCGAGCTTCACCGCCTTGTCAATTTTCTGTTGGCTGCCCGATGTAACGTATATGGATGCACCCATGGCGACACATATTTGTAGAGCAATGAGGGCAACACCCCCGCCGATCCCTGTAATCAGAACAGTGTCTCCACTGGAAATTTGCGCAAGGGCGATGGCTCTGGTGGAATAGTAAGCACAACCAATATAATGGAGTTGAAGAAGGAGGTCAAAGTAACAAAACGCACCTCCAGGCGGTGAGCCCACCCAGTGGCCACGCAGCGATCTGTTCGTCGTGGAGGTGCGCAGGCGTTCGGAGGACCTCCGCTCGCTGAACTACAATGTATTCTGAAAACGTCCCCAGGGCTGGAAAGGAACCTCCGCCAAGAATACCAAACCTGCGGCGACGTTAATCAGAATGCACGGCGCTGGAGCAAAAAAGAATCACTCGGATTCGGGGCCCTTGGGATCGCTTTCCCAACCACGCATTGGGGCCAGAAAAACGCGCTGTGCGATGAGCGGGTCGTTGGGGTCCGCGGCGGCAATTACCGTCCCTGTATGAGATTAAGGAGGCTTCAAGTTACGAGCGTGGTAGCGCACCAGCCCCATCAGCTCCAAAGGTGCTTCCATACGCAATTCGCGGGTACATGCCTTTGCGAATCCATAGCTAGTTTGTTACATGGAATAAGCAGCCGCAATTTGCGGGGAGTTCAGGGCTGAACATACATCGCGGTGGTTAAACGCCACTGCGCCCGTTTTGACGAGGATCTCGCCAGACTTGAGCGCGGGGATTGGCTGCTCTTGCAAAACGGCATCATGTAAAAGCGGCTTGCGCCCTGCGGGGGATTTTCTCAAAACGAGAGCTTTGGAGGTACGTGGTAGTTTGGTGGACATTGTCTTCCCCAGAGTGATGGAGTAATGAGGTTACGAGTGATAGTCTGTCTGGAGAGACTAGAGTGATGGAAGTCGTTTGTAAGTTGGAAGTACGAGGTTACGGCACCGGCTAACCGGCCAAGTAGTCGCCGCGTCCAGCCACCGGAAGACCCGTCGGATGGGCAAGATATTTCTTGGACCTCATTTATTTGTCTGAAGACGGAAATTGACTGACTTTTTCTCCGCTTTCAGCCAGTTCCATATTATGGTCAATTTAGCAATGATACCAGTGGATTCTTCCGTTTCACATGTCCAAGTTCCACACGAAAGAAATCTGCAGAAATGCCGAAGGGTACAAAAAAGGACTCAAGAAGAAGGGAAAAAGTGGTACCATTGTCCTGTACCATTAATCTATGCCGCTGGTAAAGGGGCTTGATTTTCTCTTAGCATCCTACGGATTACGCCGATACATCTCAGGTTATTTCGATTGGTTGGAAGCTCGAAAACTAATCCTGTCAATTCTCACTTCCTTGACGAAAGAAGGGAGGTATCTTGCAATTCCCCAGTGTGCTCCGGCACCGCGACTGGCCTTTTAAAATCATCAATTATCCCCTCAGACATCTTACTCTAGTCTCTTATAAACAGACGCTACAACAAAAATGAGCTCGTACCTCGCTTGTTGTAGTCTGTCGTTTTGCCGAGCCGCTTGATCGGAGCTCGAATGTGTTAGGTAAGCAATATTTTGTCGCGTCTCGAAGGTGAGTCCACGACACGTCCTTCCCACATATTGCATCGAAATCCCGTTTATCCTCCCAATAGGTCCCCCTTGTCCACCAAAATCTAAGGCGCAACATGTCGGAATAGAGATGCCGAAATTTGATGATCCGGCTGCTGCCGAGGGGTCGGGTTCGTTCCTCGTCCAAACGGCTTTGAAGAGAGTAGATCTGTGGAGACAGAAATATTTGAAAGGAGTATAGAGCCCCTTCTGTCTCTTAGGATTGAGCAATTTAATGTTCTGAGTGCTGGAACAACGGAAAAGAAAAATCAAACGGTGAGCACCGCCACAATCCTTACATAACGATGTCGACCTCCAACCATCAGTGGCGCGGTTAACTTCAGACTAATCTTACTCCATTCTTCAAGATTTGGTTTGCGAAAGCCTGGATACACGACTCTTCTTTAAAACCTCCTGAACTGAGAACTCGCAAAGAATGAACCCCGGTTGGTGGCCAATTGATTTTAAGCCTCCTCTTTGAACTTGAACACCCGTGCGGCCATCCGCGGCACGATGGCATCAGCGCTGACGCCCGAACGGTGAACTCCGGCTGACAAACCCCGCCGGCACTTTTCATACGCGTCCAGGCTCGACCTCGGCATGAAGTCCTCCTTCCTCCTCGCATCCACTCTGGTCCCCCTCCTCTCCTTCCTCTTTTACCGCAATCTCACCAGTATGCCCTCCCTCTCCGCCGCGCGCGCCTTCAACGCCGCCTTCCGCCCTTCTTACACCCCCGTCGCAATTTTCGTTGGTGGAACTTCGGGCATCGGCCAGGGCATGGCCGAAGCTTTTGCGCGCCATACCCAGGGCAACGCGCACATTGTTATCGTTGGGCGCAATCGTGCGGCCGCCGAGGCCATTATCTCCACGTTCCCGAAACCCACCGCCGCTGGCGCGGCGCACGAATTCGTCGAGTGCGACATCACGCTGATGAAGAATGTGCACCGCGCCACGGACGAGCTGCGCGCGCGCATCCCCAAGATCAATTTCCTTGTGCTCACGGCTGGTTTCATGACGACGAGCGGACGCAACGAAACGGAGGAGGGGATTGACCGCAAGCTCGCGGTGCATTACTACGGCCGGTGGAAGTTTATTCGTGATTTGTTGCCCGCATTGGAGAGCGCGCACAAGGCGGGCGAGGACGCAAAGGTGATGAGCGTCCTGGCGGCGGGGCACGGCGGCAATATTGACCTCGAGGACCTGGGGCTCAAAAAGTTGTATACGCTCCAGAACGCGGCCTCGGGGGCAACGACGTACAACGATATAATGGTGAACGTACGTACTAGCTTTTGTTCTCGATTTAGTTTGCACAAATCAAACTGACCGTTGTTAAGGACTTCGCGGCGCGGTACCCTGGACTCACCTTCATACACTCGTACCCGGGCGGTGTGCGCACAAACCTCTTCAAATCCTCCGACTCCGGCATGATCAAGGCAGCTAATGTCCTCATGCCACTATTTACACCGTTCACGTACTCCGTCGAGGCCTCGGGCGAGCATCAGCTGTACGCGCTCCTCAAATCTGGGCCTGGAGCGGCACGCACTGGCGCCAACGGGGCTGATATTGGGCTGACAAAAGGGTACTATGGGTCGCCCGAAGCGCTAACCCGGTTGTGGAAACATACGGAGGAAGCAACGGCTGTCTGATGTTCAAGCTGGCTGTGGTGTTGTTTAGGAGCAGTCTGCATAGTTTTGTTCACAGTAAACTTCTATTGAATTACTGGTTCTGAATGCGTAATAAATAATGTCAATGCCCAGAAATTATACAAGGAGAGCTGGAGTCGGCCAACTCATTATCCAATTCATTGGAATCAATCCAGAGCAAGGCCGCCAGTAAGCGCTGATTTTTGTATTGCATTCAAATGCTTGGCGGGACCGACACAGAAGTAGACATGCGGCTTGCCGCACGATGCGCTTCGAGTCTCGACAAGCCGCTGTCGAGATGTAGCATCGCCACAGTTGGCAAGACTGTTGGCCCAAAGTTAAACCAAGGCCAATGGCGAACTTATTCCCGTAAGCCTACGTTGGATCAATGCCCTTTCCTAGTGCGGTTTTTATTCTAGCTCCTCACCAGATACGGTATATCAAATCCCGGTAGCATCAACTGAGAAAGCTTTCCCCGCTTCTGGGCGGGTAACCCACTCCTCTTCTATCTCAATTTCGTTTATGGCCGATGCTGCTAAGTGCTTCGAGTATCGAATCAGTATCTCTTGACACATCCACATTTGTCCGTGTGTGATGGCGTGGGTTCGCACGTGAGCGTGTGTTGGCACCCGGGCCGGACAACGCCTAACCTTGGACCGAACAGTGAACACCGCGACCAAGAGTCCTCCTTCAAACTTGTTCAATGTACGACTCAAGCACAATGGAATTTCGCCCTGGAATTTCGCCCTTTAACAAGTCGTCTGTAGCTAGCTTTATGGTGCAGCCCTGCCGGCAGTGTGGGATGCCGCACCTCTCGGATCCGCTCCACCGTGACGACTCGGATCCCTCCATCTCTTCCATCGATTTGGACCGCCTCCTCACCAGCAATAGTCTCGTTCCCGACGTTGTAGGGCAGTACCGCTCGCTGCGCTCGCGGGCAGAATCCATCCGGGGATATGGTTGTCAGTCGAGATGTTGCGGAGGTGAAATTTTGATGAGATTGAGTTGGCGGTTACTGCCCTACAACGTCTGGTGCATATCGATCGAGGATCATGCGCTCGTGTCACATCCGTGTCACAAGGAATATTTCTCACTCGTTCGTCCCCGTAATGAGCAATTGAACCACTAAATCATATTCCATCGCACTCCCTGGTGTATTCTAGTCACTATGGCGCTTTTCAAGTGCGAATATAGGGGAAAAGACGGGGTTTTTCTGTACTTTGAACAAAACATCATTTCTCCCCAATTTAGCAAGTTTCATGAGCCACAGTGCCGCAAAGACGGTCCCGACGGCTTTCTTCGTACAGCAAGATGGGCACCAAGGTGACTCGCTAATTTCTGGCTCACCGTGAGGTTCAAAACTAATTATTTCACGAAGTGTGCATAATGATCAGTTGTTCAATTTCCCCCCTACGACGCGTATCGTCCCAGTCTTTTCGCGTCATTTCATTCAAGGATGTATAAAAACACTATCAAACGCCTTTGGTGCTCCTCATTCACTTGTGTTGTGGAATAATCGGCGAAATTGCAGTCTGTGACAAATGTGACAGATTACAGCGATCGCATGGTTTCCTTACCATATACACCAGATGTTCGGGTGTGCGATTCCTCTCCTCTTTTTCATCAAATCTCTGCCTCGGATCATTCCGTTGACAGCACACCCGAACATCTGGCACCGAGATTAACCAGCAACCGGCCTGCGCTTGAATCTGAGGTACCACTCATTCATGGTATCTTGTCGAGCGACGAGGCGTGTATGCATGCTCTCGATGCTCAGATGCATGCTCTCCTTGAGCAAATTCAGGAGTTGTACGTCTCTCGTACGACGTTGGCCCATAAGAAGGAAAAAGTTGCAGACCACGCACGGCTGGCGCGTGCTGCAATATCTTCCGTGCGCCGGGTACCAGCGGAGTTGATCTGCGAGATATTCGTCTTGGCCGTTTCCCCTAGAATTGCCGCGCACAAAAGCGCGCCTCCATGGTGGCTAGGCCATATCTGCCGATCCTGGAGACAAGCAGCACTTTCCTACAGCCTCTTCTGGTCTTCCCTCAGCGTCCCTTCCGCGCTCTCGCCCATAACCGACCACCTATCCCGTATTGAAGCCCAACTCATCCGAGCGGCTCATGCACCGCTGTATATATCTTGGCGGGACGTCCAGAACAAGGTCGATCCTGCCTTGCTTCATCTGGTTCTCCCTCACTGCAGTCGATGGCGTAGCTTGTGCTTCGATGTTTACCCTAAATACGAGCGTCGTCTGCTCAATTGGCTGCAACCCGTCAACGGCCAGCTCAAAAACTTACAGAAGTTGGAAGTAATTGGTGGCACAAATACCTCCATTCCAGACGTCTTCTCCAATGCGCCAAATCTGCAACAAGTCGTCTTAGCTGACGAATCCTTCCTCTACTCGCCATCAACTCTCGTGGTTCCTTGGGTGCAGATAACACACTACCAGGGGACATACAAGGAGGAACGTCAACTCGAGATCCTCAGAAATGCCCCGAATCTATTGGAGTGTTCGATCGGGTTCATAAACTTCCACAACTCCGGTCCTGATAGCAACCAAATCCTCCCACACCTTCGCCGTCTCTGTATCGAAGACGACAAACTCTTGCGCCATCTCACAGCACCTATGCTCGAGGCCCTCACAGTCGTGTGGTTCTCCCCTGGCAGTCTTTCTTTCGTTCAGCGCTCATCGTGCACGCTAAAGAAATTGGCTCTCATGCGCTGCACGATTGATTCCGAGCTCACGGACCTGCTTCAAAATATCCCCAGCCTCACGCATCTCCTCCTCAGCATCGACGAGGAGGAGTCTGACGAGGACGCCGATCAGGAAGCACAGATTGTGCTTTTCAGCGAGATGTCGATTCCGGCCGCAGTTCCGCTTTGCCCCAAATTGACCACCTTGGTATACGGCTATGTGGATTGCACTCCGTGGGACCCATTCTTCGCCATGGTGAAGACCCGGTTGGAACGGGATTCGGCTTTCTCCCTGCGTCTCTTCAAAGCGGGGGATTTAACCAGTTATACCCCAGACGGCCCGGGAAACTGGGTTGTAGCTATGCAAGACGCGGACATGGATGTTAAATTACTGGATCATGACGATTCCGAGCGGTTGATGACTTCGTTCTGTAGTGATTTGTTTTCCCTAGTGTCTTGATTTTGGATAGTGTCAAGCACACGGAAAAAAGCGAGCGATGGAATGAGATGATACTGGATGTCGGTTACCGGTATTTCCAAAGTATCCTCAGAGACGACGACTACCGTTCTATGCACTAGAACAAACAACAATGTGCTTAAAGCGGGGGCCGTGATCCCGGTACATTACACCACTGTGAAGATATTTGAAGGCCTTGAGTATTGTGACTGTAAAGTCAATCAGCAAAGCCCTGGCGGCCGACAGACAAAGGCCCAAGTACTGGAAAATTGATTCGATTCGTCGCTGCTACGGGCTATCCCTCTAATTAATCAGACAGCAGCTGGCGAGAAGGTAAGTATCGATTCACATACATATTAGTGACTACAGGGGCTTGAGCAGCTGCGAGAAAGATCCCCGAAGCAGTAAAGGTGAGAGAGCAAACGCGCATTTGGGAGTGAATTCGCAACAGAAGCGACGACACTGAGTCGCCAAGTCTCCACTGCCAGGCCCCGGGCAGGGCGGCGCAAGGGCGGCGCTGCGGCTCAAGCGGCGCTGGCACTTTGTACGATTTGACGGAGAAATCAGGAACGGTTGTTGAAAGTCGGGGCTCAAACGCATGGAGATTGGATAAGCAACAAAAGGGTACGAGTCCAAAGCCGACAGAGTACAAGGGACCATTTTGGGCGAACAATTGAAGACGAGGATTGATGTTTGGCTTTATTGTGTCGTCATTTCCAAATGCGGACACACAGGCTTCATTGTCCCCGCCAAAGCGGCATAATGGGAGCGGAGGCGGGACGCATTGTGGCGTTACGCGAGCCGGGTATAAATGTGGGGGGTTGGATGCTAGTGTGAGTAAGACTCCCGGTCTCCCCTCTCAGCCTTTTACCAGCCACCTTACGTCTGTTTCACGTTCGCTCTGTTCTCGGAGACTCTCTGCATTGCATCTCATCTACAAGTTCTCCAACGACCCTCACGTTTGGTGCGACAGCTTTATTCATTTCACCCTTTTCTGACTCAATTTTCAGACTCTGCAATTTTTTTCATCGCTAGTCGATTCACGATGTCCTCATCTGCCATTACCCACGTCGTTGCCTTTCTCACTCGTCCCCTTATCTCCTCATTCGCGCCCGCGACTGTCTCCTCTGCCCAGCTCATTCTCGCCGCGGCTCTGGCCACCACGCCCTCCGCGACCTTCACTTTGAATGCCGCCTCGATGCCCCCAGCGCCTCTTTTCGCCGCATCCATCGGTGCAGGGATTCCGTGGGCGGCTTGGCTGGCCGCCCTCGGTAGCGACGACATCCTGCTCTTTTACGGTCCCGGCTACGTCAAGGTCCGCCTTGGCGGCGCAGCGGTGGCGGACGTCTGGAGCGAGGAGAATCAGGGCAGCATTGTGCCCATCTCTCGAGTCCAAGCCCAGGCCCAGATGAAGACCGGCAGCCCCTTGTTCCAGCAGAACACCGGGGCCCGCCTCCGTGCGACCCTCCTCTCCGCCCGTGTGCGTAGCATGCGGCGCGAGCAGGCCGCACAGCCCATACGCATCCCGACCCTCCTCCCCTCGGCGTCCGACTGTGGCTCGTCGGACTCAGATTCCGACTCGGACTACGTTTCGGACTCTGACTCCACGTCGTCGACGACGTCCTCCGATTTCACATCCTACTCCAATGACTCCGCCGGGTCCCCGCCGACGACGCCCGCGAAGGCCGCTCCCGTTGCCCTCCCCGCTGTTAAAGCTCCCGTCGCCGCCTACCGCCCGCCCTTCCGCCGCGCGAAGACTGCAACCACGCCCGTAACGAAGCCTGCGCCCGTAACGAAGCCTGCGCCCGTAACGAAGCCTGCGCCCGTTCGCGCCGCCGCCCCCGTACGGGCCGTACCTGTCAATCGCTCCAAGAAAGACACGACGGCCTATCTCTACCAGGGCGGTGTCACCCGCGTCATGACCGGCGGCGTCATGCTCGGTCCCCGCCACGTCGTCCGCGCTACGCGTTCGTAAACGATCTCCCCCCTCACTCACGCTCTTCAAAATCCCTCTTCACGACGTCGACGGCACGGCCCGTCCCCTACGAACCCACGCATCTTCCATCCATCTTCTTGACCTTTGTAGCACTTACATACTCCCGTCTCCGTACTAACACAAACCTGTAGCTCTTTCATACAATGTCTAATCTCGGTAGGTATCTCCTTAGCTGTAATAACACCTTTTTGCTCTGAGTTACCTCTGGTTAAGCCCCAATGCTTCTGGGCCTGTGTATAATATCTCAGTCGAAGAGCGCGCATATGCCACACCGAACTTCAGGTGTGAAAAAAAAAATCTCAAGAACCTGGAATCCCCAGTAAGCGGCTATTAAACAGAAGTGAGAGCAACTCACGCAATAGAGCTTATTAGGTGCCCTGAGGAAAGTCAATTTTAAGTCGAAGAAAATAATTGTTAGAGTCGAAGATCCTTTTGATTAATCGAAATGGTCCGGGCTTGGCGAACGGATTCGGTTGAAACGTCATCGATTGAGCCGGTGCAGCCCGTAAGACAACACAGCACAACAACGCGTCCTTCCGCGCCGTTTGCTCCTCCCCATGCTATTGCGTACTCTGACGCGTCTCTTTGGCGCGGTCATCGCTGTTATCACACCCCGCACCGACATATTCGAGGCCTACCAGCATGCTACCCGCCGTCCCGAGCTTCCCTGGCTCGAACTCGCGGATTTCTTCAGAGCCATGACTCTCGACTCAGACGCGCCGCGAGCGGAAACAGCGCGCCCAGAGATTGGTGGAACGCGTATAACGTGGGAATGGCTTAACAGCATCCGCCGACGCGACTGCTTGTACCGATTTCGGTGTGTATCTGCCGCCACTGCCAGTGGACGACGCTCCTGACCTCACCTATTTCAGCTTCTTCCCAGAAGAGATTCATGATCTTGCCGTTGCAATGAATATTCCAGAGGTTGTCAAGACAGATAACGGGTGCTCATTTGACCGGATAGAAGCACTCTGCCTCCTTCTGGCACGCTTTAGGTCCGCTGGTGATCAGTTCGAGCTGTCGATGAAGTACGATCGCTCTCAGGCCGCCATCTCCCAGGTAATCAACAAACTCACGGAGGACCTTGACGAAGAATGGCACCACCTACTCGACTTTGACGCCAACGGCGTCCTTTCCCCCACCCGAATGCAGATGTACGCCGATGCGATACACGCAGCTGGATCTCCCCTTCGGTACATCTGGGGATTCATCGATTGCACAATCCGGTGCATGTGTCGCCCTACCTGGTGGCAGCGTCAGGCATTTAATGGTCACAAGAAGGTGCACGCGAACAAGTTTCAAGCCGTGAAACTGCCCGATGGCTTGACCGGACACCTTTTCGGACCTGTCGAGGGTCGCCGAAACGACAACCATCTCCTTGCGGAATCGAAGCTGCTGGAGAAGTGTGCGCAGTACGCGTTACGGCCCGGTGCAGACCAAAACACGCCAATCCAGGACCGCTACTTTCAACTCTTTGGGGATCCTGCGTACGGTGTCTCGCCGCTCATTTTGAGCCCGTTTTCTGGTGCGGGCGAGCGAACGGAGGATGAGGCGGATTGGAACGCGGCGATGGCTGCCGTTCGCATCGAAGTCGAGCATGGGTTTGGCGACATAGCGCGTCAGTGGCCTTTCCTTAACGCGTGGTGGAAACACCGCGTCTATTCATCACCCATCGGCAGATATTACCGCGTCGCTGTCCTTCTGACTAACGCACTGAACTGCATTCGGCCGAACCAGACCTCTACTTACTTTGACTGCGAGCCTCCATTGCTGGAAGACTACTTTCATCCACCCCCTGCTGCTTAGATTGTACTGCAAGGATGTATATGAACTTGAATAGTTCTGGTACTACTTGTTACAAAGACGTCCGTGAGATTTGACTATACAATTTGTAGTTTACAAGTCGCGCTCGGCGAGGCTGATGAGGCCCTTGAGCATCTGGGTCACCTCGTCCTTCTGCTCGCGGGCGTCGTTGACGAAAGTCTTGAAAGTCGCCGCCATCTCGGCTTCGTGAGCTGCACGACGCGTGCTCTCCTCCTTGAGCAACGAGACGATAGCGTCCGTACCCGAGGAGGACGAAGCCGCGCGACGGTCCATGAGACGTCGGCGCTTCGACGGCTTCTTCTTCGCAGCCTTGCTGTCATCCTCCACGTCCGAGTCGATGATCTCGATGGAAGAAGACGCTGAGACGGGGGTGGGTGCAGCGGCGGCGGGTGCAGCAGCGGCGGCGGCGGGTGCAGCAGCAGCGGCGGCGGGTGCAGCGGCAGCGGCGGCGGGTGCAGCAGCAGCGGCGGCGGGTGCAGCGGCAGCGGCGGCGGGCGCAGTGGCCGCAGGGGCCGGTGTCGCAACTGGTGTCGTGGATGTCGTCGTGTCGGCGGAGGCTGCGGTACGAGTGGAGGTGGCTGGGGGCATCACAGTGATGTCCTCGAGGTCGGTGTCCTCGTCGGAGGGGCTGGGAGAGCGGCGGCGTTTGCGAAGGGTCTGCATGGAGGCGCGGCGGATAGCTTCGCCTCCCTCCTTGTCCGCATCGTGTTTCTGAAAAGGTAGTGAGTTGGAAGAAGAAATGGTAGAAAAGGCTGTACGCACGGCTTGGGCCTTCGCCTTCGCATCGTCCCCTTTGTCCTTGGCCTCGTCGTACTGCGTCTCCATGCGCTCGAGGAGCGCAGCGATAAGGATGCCGGCCGACTTCCCATCTCCTAGGATGTTCGCGAGCTTCTTGTTCTTGCCCTGTGGGTCCTGTAGTCCACAAGAGATGAGCGTAGTATAGAGAAGAGAAGCACGGACACGCACCTTCTTGTAAGAGATAAGAGCTTCACACTTGTGCTGGAGCGTTGTCGCGTTGATATTATTGTGGCGGAAGCCCAGCGCTAGGAGCTTCTCCACGCACCGCTGCCATATCACGCCCTTCTGGCCGTGCTGCGCGATCCAGGGGTTCATGTCGACAACAACGCGTGCAATGGCGACGTGATCATCGCCATTGTATGTGTGCCTTCTACCGGGGACGGCATCCGACTCGTCCGTCGGAGAAGCATTCTCCTTCTGCTTCCTGGGCCTCCCGAGCGGGCGCTTCACCTGAAAAGTATTAGCTGAGATAGAGCACGGAGGTAAATCAATCACCTTCTCAGTCGCACCGCTCCCGCCAATCCTTGCGCGCGTCTCGTCGTCGCACAGACCGCGTTTACGATCTGCGGCGACACGGAAATCGTCCGGGCGGTGGGGAGGATACGTGAGCGGGGAATAGTCGGGGCCCACCTGAGGGAACGCGTTGAGATCCCTCAGGGTGAAGCGCGTAGCCGGTGTCGGAGTTGGCGGCGGGCCCATGACGGTGAGCCCGTTGTGCCGGTCGGGGGTGATGGCAGGGAGGGTAGAGAAGTCGACAAAGGGAAGGTTGGGGGCCCAAGAGGCAGGGATATGGTCCAAAAGCTGGTGCACGGGCGGGAAAGCCTCGACTTCGAAGTCGTCGCCGGTGCCGTGAGATTCGAACGTGAAACCGGCCAATTCGCGGTTGAAATCGTTGACTGGGGCGTCGGGGAGGCGCAGGGTGTGCTCCCAGGTCTGGTTGGTGAGATTGTCGGACATGTTAGAGTTTGTTTCGAGTGATAGGGTGTATCGTCTCGCACCTGCTCTTTTAAACCATTGCAGGGTGGAGCCAATGACGCAAGGATCTCCGGGCCTCTGCGTCACCTTGGAGTACTGGATCCGGGCGTCGGGAACCACGGTGGGCAGCGAGAGGGTCGAGGTCGTCGTCGCGAGCTGCCAGCGCGTCGTCCTGTCAGAATGTATTGCCTTGTTGAGAGTTGGGCATACCGGCCGGACTTAGCCGAGACACGCTAATTTAAGACGCGTCCACTCCACTTGCACTCCACAAATCGAGAATTTTAACTCCGAAGGCAAAATTAAACCCTTCATAATCGATTTGGGGGGGGCACCTAATAAGCTCTAATATGGATCTTCTTTTTGTTCGCTTGACTATCCAGAGGTGCCGAAAGTTACATTTAGCAGAATGCGTAAAAGATGAAACGTCAGACGCGCAAAAGAATGGACACATTGGGAATTGAACCCAACACCTCTCGCATGTCCGATTTTATTCGACTGCTAAGCGAGCGTGATAACCAACTACACCATGTGCCCGATGAAAGTAGGTGCTCCGTCAACAATATGTGCGGATAGCAGATCCCAGCCGGGAACCTCAACCTCACTCCCTCTCACCTCGATACGACGAGACGCCGGTCTTGTTTCCGATCTAGATTGTGATACTCCAAATCATAATGTCGTGAATTGCGAACTGAATTTCTGGCAGTGCTGCATCTGGTCACTAATTGCTAGCGCTCAAGCGTGCTTCACTGCTTGCAGCTTGCCTCAATAAGCTTGACGGAAGCACGAAAAAAAGGAATGCGCGCAAAATGCGCGCCAGAATGAGGTTACGAGTGGGAAGTCAGTGTAAGAGACTAAATGCGTGCAAAGCTCCTCGATTAACAAGCACATCGATTCAAAACGACCACATTACAGTCATGCTCTCGCCCCGAGCTTGGCGTGAACTGTCAACTCTGTATCAACACTTCTTTCAGAGCCGCCCTCGTGGGTACTAATCCAGAGACCGCATAGCAGACCACGGCAAGGAACTCCGGAAGTGCAACGAGAGGGTACCACAGGCGTTCATCGTTCTGCTTGGTCGAGTTGTTCATTGTCGCCGTCAAGAAGATCTCGCGCACAAGTGTCATGATTCGACAGGATGACACTTTCTTCACTTCCTTTTTCGCCAATAACCCGTCTTCGGGTTATTGCCCATGGGATCGAGATATCCAACCACCGGGACAACCCACCACATACACAGCTTGGGTCATCGAATACAACCCAACAGGAAGACACATCACACTCTCCGACAAACGGAACCATACAACCTATGGCGGGTTATTACCTGTGCGATAACCCGGACCCCTTAACTTTGCATTCATGTGGAACACTCCTTGATGGGCAGGTACACTCCTAGGCACCCATCGACCCCTGGACTTCTCATACTAGGAGTATACAACCCTTTATGCCAGGAGTGGCTGCCTCCTAGGAGGACAGGAGGACAGGTCCCTGACTTTCTCTATTATGACTCCTTACTCGGCGCCCCTGTATTAACCCTTTATGACAGGGTCACACTTGTTCCTGTGATCGGACTCCTATACGATACAGTATATAACTCGCAGTAGAATCTCCATGTACAGTAGATTCTATCTCGTCTATTCTCCGGCCTTGCTTTGGCCTTGACTGGACTTGTGTGTGACTTGAGCTGGGCTCGCTTCAGTCTATCTCGTTGCCTTGGGTTCTGCTTTGCTGTGTCTCTGGTTCTGACTGGCAAACCCCTGGCTCCTATCCTCGACTCCTCGATCCTCGATGAACGATTGGTGATCACGGCCTTAGCGCTTAGTGGTTCAATGTCGGAACAACCTTCACTCGCCAAATGCCAGGACCCTTTGCGGTGCGACCGCAAGGGCCTGACGGGCTACGAAGCTCATACCAACATCTGCCACCAATCTCTGTTGGCCTACCACACTCGTGTCATGGGCTCCGAGTCGGGAGTGTCCGCATACGCTCCTTCGGACACACCCTGTAGACGGTTCTCCGTTGCACGACTCCCCGGAACCCCCCTGCGATAACCCGGCCACTGGCAGCATCTCGGGCCCCCTTATGCCCGGGTTATCGGAGTGTGACATGCTGGTCACACTCCGGAATATTCTTCCCACGGTTCGATTTCGGGTTCAACCTCGGCAGAACACCTACAGTCGGTCACGCACCATCGGGTGGTGACGTATTCCTCCTCCAACACCTGCGCTGGGACACCGGTTATGTTGCGGTCAGGCTGACCTAAGCGCCGTCGCTGACAGAAGATAGAATCTCCTCTACCAGCCCCGTGTTGAGTTGGAATGGCAGGAGGGAGCAAGAACCCAGGATGGTGCATTCTCGTGAAACATGCCCATGCCTGCGGCCAGGCTTTTCATCCCTCGCTGGCAGGTGAAGACACTGGCGCTCCCAAACTACTCAGGGAGGCCTGCAGATATACGGAACATCGCATATGTGGAAGCGGTTTTCATCGCTGAAAGTCCAAACACCTTGTACGGTGGGTTGGCGTATGTTGAAGCGGTTTTTCATCGCGGAAGGTCCAACACCTTGTAGGGTGGGTTGGATTCCATTGTACCCCCTGGAGAGAGGGGTGTAACACAGCAAGATACACACTATCCTTGCGTCTGGGGGTGTCTCGACTCATCCCTTTGGGAGACCTCAGACAGCTGGTCTCCTTCTCCGCCGGGTTCCGGAATATCAAGCGGATTATGGAGAAGGCGCTATTCCCAACCTGGCCAGAAACCCGGACCGTCCACCGGGTTCTTCGCGATATAACGTGCGATTGGAAACCACACCCGAAGGTGTTCGCACCCATCCCTTTGTGGGAGGCAGCTGGCCTCCCGTTCTCAAAACCGGTCGTGCGGACCGGTTCATTGCCTATAGAAAACTTGGACGGAAGTAGCGGCGACGGCGGAACAGGATTTTGGGGCAAGAATCCAGAGATATTTGGAGGGCGTCTTCACCAGTCTGTGGACCAATGAACTCAAACTTCTATGCTGACTATTCTGCATCATTGCCCTCCCGGGTGGGAACTCTCGAATCTATTGGCGACTTCTTCCCCTTCCCATTCCTCCGAATTCTCGTACGCTTTGCCGACGTAGGTTGTCTCGGCTACTCAGCAACATGCAGAACATCCACTCGAGTGAACGGCGCTGAGGTACGGGAAACGTCGAGTCCGTCCCCCCTCCATAGCAGCCTATGGGAGAAATCTGGCCTGACCTTCGGGAAGGGCCACTCCAGGAGCGCCGGGAGGGTAATAGAAGGCCCGGGCTCTTTTCACCAGCAAGAGATGGTTCTGCATGCGATTCGCGGACGATCGGAGCGCCCAGACGCGAAAACTTTCTTCGCCTTGGCCGTCCTCTCTCAACGTGCTGGAGTTGAACCCTCGACAAGCTCCATGTCTATCTGAACTCCCGGGACCCTCGGAAGATGGGTGGTAACAGTTTACCATCCGACCACCGAGCCACACTCCACAGGACCTTCGGAAAAGACCAAAAATGACCTCTGCCGAGTCTACTCCTCCCACTGCAAACTGCGACCGAAACACCCAAATGTTGATGAGGTGTTTGAGGAAAGTTGTGGGGCTCCTCATGGGCTACGTTACGCAAAACGGAGCGCCTTGGCCTGGGTTAGTCGACAACCCGGCCACCCAACGATTAGACGTGGACGCCGGGGAATTTATCCAGTGGGAAACCCCGTGCTCCAGGTGCTGCGAGATTTATTCCGCAGGATCGGGTTGTTGTGTTTATGTGCGGGCCGGCCGCAAGCATAACCCGGCCACCCCCGTTGCGAGCATGGGGAGAAACCGCACCCTTGCAACAACAACCCGAGAAGAAGTGCGTTCGAGGCACAGTTGGATCCCGGGGAGTCAGCCGGGATCTTCACCAACGGAGATGGAATACCCCCTTGAAGGATATAGGGGTGGAGGCTTTGATAGACAACTTGGTTGTTGTCGAACCACACACGAAGAGTCCAACTCGTGTCGGAACAAAACGAACCCCGTGTTGCTGAGCTATGGCCCGCAACAATGGCGCACCTGGTGCCGGGAAGATGGAACCTCGATTAGGATTGAGATGCTTGATGAAGACAGGCGGTCGGGCCGCTGAAGCCCCATGCACATTCCTTTCTCAACAATCTGCAATCTAATCTCACCACTCCAACTACTCCCGGTTCGGTTTTGATTCGCGACAAGTCCAACTTCGCGCGGTTCAAGTGGGAACCCGACAGGGGCATGGAAGGGCCCAGCTTTGCAGCGGATATCCGCGACACACCGTAAATTCGCCACGGAGAAATGCCAGATGTCAGTGCGCAGGGCCGATTGGCTATCCAATCCGCCTCCCCCACCTTGACTTCTGCCGTTGTACATCATTCCTCCTTCGTATGGTCCGAAGTGAGGGAGTGCTACGTACATCGCCAACCGTTCCGAACTACGGTCACCAAACACTCTGGATTGTGAACGATGACACATCCTTCCCATTATTTCCAACTTCCCAAAACCACCAATGATACCACCCTCCCCGGCTTCCGGATGTGCTCGGTTATACAGTGGACCATTGGTGCTATGCGACATGCCATTTCGCGTGAGCAGTAAAGGACCAAAACTGCTTCTGGGGCTGGAATTATAGAGACGAACCCCGTGAAAATCCGGGTTATTGGCTGAGCACTACAGATGCTGTCTGTTGGGCAGCAAAAGACGATGGGAAACATCGTTCCGCCGAAACGGATTACGTCCGCGGGTGCAGTAACCAAGATGGTGACGGTGATCAGAGACGAGATTAAAGATACACCACATCGTGGATTGGCAACTACAACTCAAATCATGGCGAAAACAACTGGGACCGGGTGAAGTGTGGGCGGTAACGGTTTACCGCACTTCAAACCATACAACTGAGTCGCTGGGGACATCGACCTTGAAGAGGGGGGGTAATGTCATGATTCGACAGGATGACACTTTCTTCACTTCCTTTTTCGCCAATAACCCGTCTTCGGGTTATTGCCCATGGGATCGAGATATCCAACCACCGGGACAACCCACCACATACACAGCTTGGGTCATCGAATACAACCCAACAGGAAGACACATCACACTCTCCGACAAACGGAACCATACAACCTATGGCGGGTTATTACCTGTGCGATAACCCGGACCCCTTAACTTTGCATTCATGTGGAACACTCCTTGATGGGCAGGTACACTCCTAGGCACCCATCGACCCCTGGACTTCTCATACTAGGAGTATACAACCCTTTATGCCAGGAGTGGCTGCCTCCTAGGAGGACAGGAGGACAGGTCCCTGACTTTCTCTATTATGACTCCTTACTCGGCGCCCCTGTATTAACCCTTTATGACAGGGTCACACTTGTTCCTGTGATCGGACTCCTATACGATACAGTATATAACTCGCAGTAGAATCTCCATGTACAGTAGATTCTATCTCGTCTATTCTCCGGCCTTGCTTTGGCCTTGACTGGACTTGTGTGTGACTTGAGCTGGGCTCGCTTCAGTCTATCTCGTTGCCTTGGGTTCTGCTTTGCTGTGTCTCTGGTTCTGACTGGCAAACCCCTGGCTCCTATCCTCGACTCCTCGATCCTCGATGAACGATTGGTGATCACGGCCTTAGCGCTTAGTGGTTCAATGTCGGAACAACCTTCACTCGCCAAATGCCAGGACCCTTTGCGGTGCGACCGCAAGGGCCTGACGGGCTACGAAGCTCATACCAACATCTGCCACCAATCTCTGTTGGCCTACCACACTCGTGTCATGGGCTCCGAGTCGGGAGTGTCCGCATACGCTCCTTCGGACACACCCTGTAGACGGTTCTCCGTTGCACGACTCCCCGGAACCCCCCTGCGATAACCCGGCCACTGGCAGCATCTCGGGCCCCCTTATGCCCGGGTTATCGGAGTGTGACATGCTGGTCACACTCCGGAATATTCTTCCCACGGTTCGATTTCGGGTTCAACCTCGGCAGAACACCTACAGTCGGTCACGCACCATCGGGTGGTGACGTATTCCTCCTCCAACACCTGCGCTGGGACACCGGTTATGTTGCGGTCAGGCTGACCTAAGCGCCGTCGCTGACAACAAGCATGAACACGGAGATGAGGCAGAGAAGATATCTCCCATGGCTGTGGCCCCATGGACGCGCCGTAGCTAAAGACAGACTATTGTCAGAACACAAGGCTGAATTCTTCAACGAGGACGGTACGCACATGAGCCGCTATCTTTGAAAAACCACAAGGTTTGGCCCGCCTGAAGGACCGTCAGGGCGAGGAAAACTATGGTGCTGACTTTGCGCAGGGTGCGGCCAGTGGAAACTTCACTCGATTTCGAGCTGGTTATGTCGATGGTGGCGACGATGCCCACAGCGACGGCGGCCGAGAGGATCATCCTGAATGCATGGGGATTCCGCAGGAGGTTGAACGAGAAGATACTTCCGCGTTTCCCACCGGCGAGTACGTCTCTAATGAAACCTTGAGCCCAATGTTCAACGGTGTCGAGAAAATTGGCACGAACCGGTCGAGAGTAAGGGTGTATGCAGAATATAGCAGGGCAAAAAATCCAACTGCAAAGAGGACTTCGTCGACGATGAAAAGATCCAAGTTTGACCCGTCGGATGTGGAGTTGGCCATGATGGCCCGAATTATGAATGCTGTTACGCGAACTGGGAGGGGAATTCTAAGCGGCTGGAAGCTTGGACAGTCACGGAAAATCGTACTTGTACAGAACACGGTGAGCATAATGTACACCCCCGTTGTGTTTTTTATTGATTGTCGAATGTACCAGATACCGAGAACGAAGAAAAGGGCTGCAAAGATGCCAGCAGCGGTAACTGAGTGGATACCGAAGGCAGTGGCGTAGTCAAAGGAAGACATGTTTGTGAAGAAGCTTGAAGAAGGGGAAGCGTGCACTGTTTCGCAATCTTCGGTCTCATTTATAACCCGGAAAGGCGCCTATTTGCCTGGGACAAAAAAGATTCGCGTTGGGCGCAGTAAAGGCTCGTTGACCGCAGTCATGATCGACGCAGAGCGATTGACGTGCATTGGGCGCGGTTGATACCCGACAGTGGTTGAAAGCAGTATCGGTTGCCTAATATGGGTTCCAACGGCAAAAAAAACCTCCCGTCGGCTGGAACGAGCGGCCCAAGGCTATTTTTGAATTCCATTGCGACTGCGTCGGGACAAGCAGTGGCCACCGGTCTATATACTCATGAGTGCACCCTCCCACGTCTCCAGCGTAATTTTTGATATCGCAATCCTTCACCGCCTTCAAGTTCAAGTGAGTCCCCGGCGTGAGTCAGGGTGCCAAGGCCGCAAAAGCACGACCCCTTTGGGGACATTGATACAAGGCCAGACGAGTTTGCCCAAACTGATTATCCAGAGTCTTATCCAGAGTCTTATCCTAGCCACAGCTTAAAAGTAGTCTCTCGTAGACAGAGGCAGCTTCAACAAAATGTGGCCTCGCTTGTTGTAAGCTTACATAAAGGGAGTTCAAAAGAAAGCGTTGTATTGGTCTCGAAAGCTTGCTTGACGTAGACTCTTGAAACGGAGACTTTGGGAACGGAGCGATCACTGGTGAAAATGAGGCTTGCGCGGCAAGGGTATTCCATGCAACGAACCTGAGGGCTTGAGGGACGGATTACAACTTTCTTTAACCATCTGTTGTTGTCCGAGCAAGGAACGACTCGAATCTGGGGAAGTGAAAAAGCAGTTTCTACGCAATCTGTAGCCCAGCCCCGAATCGAACGGGTAACACACTGCCAAAGTGTACTGGTCGACCTTCACTGGATCACGGTGCGAACCACCCGCTTATTCGGGCTCTCGTGCTCAGTGGGTTGAAGTAGCCTTTGAGATGCAAATTTGAAACGGAGGGAGACTCAGGCTGGCGGATGTCAGCGCGACGAGAAGGATTGTTGTTCCTGAGATTGACTTACGGCTTGTAACAGTCGGAATTTGCGTCGAGGCTGTTTGGGTAAGGAGCGAATTTAGTCTGGTGAGGCGGGAAAACAAGAGGTCGCTGCGATCTTTGTACCTCCCAGCCCCAGTCTGCACTGATCAACATCCACAGCTGCATCAGGGCGTGGATCATCCGCACCCGGGCTTTCTTGCTGGTTCGATTGAGGTAGAGTTTGACATGCAATGGTTTATCGAGCAAGGTAGAACGATGCTCCGAAGATAGGGGAGGCAAAAGTATTTGTCGTTCATGCTTCTTGAGAACTCACGCTTTGTGTTACCGTGGGTTTCGGTTTCTGTATTACCAGGCGGAATAGATTATAAACGATGAATTTTAGAAGTGCCTTTTCTCGTACCAGGCTATCGCGTAGGTGCATCCAGACCTCAGTATAGCGAAGACGAAGGATGAAAAGTGCTGGGAATTGTCTGAAAGGTCTCTTGAAAATGAGGACACAGTGGCATTGACGTTGGATTGAGGCGGAACAAAACGGTGAACCAATCCACAATGTCCACGAGCACAAGAGACACAGCCGCGTAAATATTTCAAACGAGTGGCATGCGCTACCGGACGCGATGAAACGCGTACCCGTCTCCACCGTCACGGGCGACCCTGAACAAACGGTGAAAAGAGACAATTGGGAGAGATTCAAGGCCCAAGAGATGTGAGACAGGCCCAAGCAGAACAAGAACACAAAGCAGCGCTTGCAGTGGGAGAACAAGGAAAGACAAGGGAACGCCGGCCCGTGCGTGTGACAGTCACGCCGCGTCACGCCCTTTTACCTTGTTCCACCCCCGCCAAAGAACGTTTGAGCCTCTCCCGCTTCTCACAAAGGCACGGTATGCATCGTGTCCTTGCAGAAAGAGAATCCGTTTGCTGACGCCGGATATGCACAGAAACTCATGATCATACGATATGGTGCACAATTCAGGTGTGTTTGTGGGCACCCGTTTTTTTCTCTTGGAGTTTTGGGGCCAGAGGGACGCGTTGTGGACTGGATTTGGGCACTGGACGACATTGGAGGGACGGAGGAGAGGTTGAATGCTGGCGTGGAAGGCTCAAGAGCCTCGTTGCCAGCCAGAACGACACCGACGACGCAGACTCGCCCAAGCTCGGGTGGCCTTTTCAAGCCGCTTTTCTCGCCATCATCTGGGTCTATGGCTAGGAGAGCACTCTCAGCGTGGACCGGGTTCAACTCTGCGGCACCCGAGATGTCCCGAATATCACGGTCGTCGTCTCCTGGGCCGAGACGCTATCCAGTGGCTCTCCAGGCGCGGTGTATGCGGCTCTTGCTGCAACGGGAGGCTTTCTGGAGGGAACGACGCGCAGCCTGCTGCCCAAATCTGCTGACAGCGATGTGGCAGTCGCTCCAGTTCTGCTGCCTGTTAATCTGTGTCTCCTGTCGCTCGTTGCTTCTTCCGTGCTGTTTCCCCCCATTTCACCCCATGCTGCTGCTGCTCCGTCTGCCTACCCCCGAGGCTGATGCGATGCTCGCAACGAAACGTTTTTATACTGCTCCCGGCCCGTGCAGCGTGCCTGTGTTTTTTTATCTTGTTTCGTGTCCTTACCCGTGCACGCAAATACTCACTCGTCACTGCAGAAGCTTCCGAGAATTGGGACGACGACTTTGAGTTCCACAGCAACAAGACCGCACGACGATCGCATTCAGACCATGATTTTACTCAAGACAAAGACCGACAAGACAACACTCACGCCCCGCAGCCACGACACCGCGACTCGCACGAAACGACCACAGAAAACTGGGACGACGACTTTGCAGAGGACGAGGACAATGACCACGACTCTGCGGATCCGAATCCACATTCAAATCCAAACTCGATACATCCAGATTCAGAGCCAGAACACGACGACGCGCATCCCACGTCGGGCTTCTCCCTCCCGCCCCCGCCACAGCCCAGCGCGCGCACCCCGCGCGCAAGCAAGATCGCCGCCCAGCGCATGCGCGCGGGCTCCGCCTCCACCGCGCGCCAGGGCCATGGCGCCGAGTGGGGCGACTCCAACTCGAGCGACGACGACGAGCTGGGGTTCGGCGCGGACGAGGACCGCACCGTCACCGCGCGCAACCGGCGCACGCTCGCCTACAACCTCAACGCCAGTCCCCCACCCCCCGTCCCGCCTTTGCCCAGCGGCAGCGGCAGCCTGGGGCGCGGATTCGGGCGGGGCATCGGTCTGCCGGACCCGATGGACATGGGCGGGCATGGGTTGCAGCCGTTCCCCCCGCGCAGCCCCACGGCGAGCGTGTTTTCGGCGCCGGACAGCGCGTCGATCGCGTATACGCACACAAGCGCGGGGAGCACGACGGCGCTTACAAGACCACGGAACACGCACGCAGCGAGTGCGCGCGGGCTCGCGGGGCTGCCACCGAGTCCGCCGATCCACCGCGAGCGGCGGCGGCTGAGGAAGAAGAGCCGACCGAATCCGGGGGCGGCGCACGTGGAGATGCGCGAGGTGCGGCGCGGGGTGGGGAGCTCTGACGAGACGGGGACGGGGGAGGAAGAGGACTGGGATGCCGAGGAGGAGGGGAGCGCGGGGTTGGGTGCGACGGCGGTGTATGGGCCGGGGTACGGCTTAACCGCGGGTGGGTCAACGAGCAGTGGGCCCGTGTATCCCAAGCCGACGTTCGCGCCAACCGCGCACCCGAACTCGTCCAATGCCAACTCTTCGTTCACCAACAGCCACCATTCGACACCGTACGGCAACCAGCCGCCGGGTGCCTCGGCGAGTGGGAGCCATGTCGTGCTCGGCTCGCCGGGGATACTTGCGCGGATTGGAAGCGTGAAGCGGTGGGGGAGTGGGTTCGGGGGGAGGAAGAAGAGCAGCAGCGTCAGTGTCGGGAGCGTGGGGATGGGGGGTGAGTTTTTCAGCACTCCTTTTTGCGTGGCTCGAGCCTGCGCATCCTCTTTGACGGCTTCCCTTTGTCTTGTCGCCTTTCTTCTTCTTCGCTGCACTCTTTTCATCTCGTCGTCACATACTTCCTTTCTCATTCACCCCCGTCCGTGTCTCGTGTCTCCCTCTTTCTTCTGAATTCCTCATTCTGTCCCATCGCTGACACTCCTCCCCAGACGACCTCGACGTCATCCAGGACATCACCGCCCACGCCAACGGCCTCCACAACGAAGCCACCCCTCGCCCGCCCAGCGCCAACTCCCTCCTCCGCACCGGCTCGCATTCCTCCTCCCGCTCGCGCCATTCGTACCCCGCACACGCTGCCCCGCCGCCCACGACGCCCCCGCCAAAAAACAAGAAGCGCCATTCGCAGTACGGCAACTCTAGCTCGCAGAAGGAGGCGTACCCAAAGACGCCGCCGCAGACGCCGCCCGAGGGCGCGCCGTCGGGCGGCCGGCCGTGGTTTTTTCGAGGCGTTTCGGGGTCACCGGTGGATCGGGAGCGGGAACGGGATCGGGGTCGATTTCGCGGAGGAGGAGGAGGAGGGGGCGGTGTGGGTCGAGATGGTGCCGCTGGGGACGCGGGCGATGTGATGGCGCCGGAGCGGCCGTACACGCCCACGCCCCACGGGGAGAAGGAGAAGGAGAAAGAGAAGGAGGGCAAGACGAAGCTTGTGAAGCGGCGCAGTTTGGGATTCGTGCAGATTCGACGCGCGATCCGGCCGCTGAATGGGCATGGGGAGGGCGAAGAGGATGCAACGCCGACATCGAACGCTAACGCCAAAGTCCATTTGAATCAGACGCCGACCGCGAGTCCGAGCAAGGGGTATGGGGTGCTGGGGGTGGGGCGCCCGTCTCCTGCCGCGGTGGGGAGCGTGGAGGACTTGGGGCGGCACAAGGAAAGGGAGGGGATGGGGTTCGTCGAGCGGAATGTGCGCCGCATCAGCCTCGTCGGCGCGTCGCGGCACAAGCGCACTAAGAGCGGCGTGTCGATCAATGCGCTGCACATCTCGGGCGACGAAAAGGAGAACGACAGCAAGGGCAAGAAGGGCGCGGGCGCGGGTACGAGCGCGAATGCGAATGGCAATCCGACCTCCGGGGTGAAACGGTCCATCGAGGGACTTCCACCCTCGCCAACGCCGCCTGTCGACGTGCAGCTTCACCCGCCGTCGCCGCCGCAGACTGTGCGCTCCAGCGGGAGTGCGATAACCATGAAGGCGTCCGCACCCATCAATATCTCGACGGCGCGCAAGCTGGATGCGATTCCTACAGCATTCTCGCCCACGTTTTCCCTTGCGTCCAGCGCTGGATTGGCCTCGCCCATATCTTTGGCGTCGTCCTCGTCCCCCTCGCTAACACCGTATTCGTCACCACCACACTCGCACTCCACCTCGCCGTCGCCAAAACCACCCGTGTCACCGCAGTCGGCCTCCCTGGGACGGTCGGCGGTGATTAACCCTGTTGTTAGTGCGGCTGTAGCGAATGCCAGCCCGCTATCGTCTGCGGCTGGGACGATGCGTAGGAACTCGTTGGGCGATTTGAAGATTCCCGCGCGTATTAGCCAGGCGCAAGTGGGACTTCGGCGAGACTTGAGCATGGTACGGGAGTTTGCACGGAACGTCGAAGGTTCGTTTTCTCTTGCACACGCACTTTACCAAGCTGACGGATTACATCTTACAGAGCTCAAAGAGCTTCAAGGCACGTACCAGGCGCTCGTATTGGAGGTGCAAGGGATCCTCGATATGCATGTGCTCCACCCGTCGCAGCTCAAGGAGAAGGAGGAGAAGGAGCCTGCCAGGGTCTCTCCGACGTTTTTCAAGCGTCATCGGTCCAACACGTCGTCCTCCCAGAATGGACCTCCACCCACCGCACAGCAGCAGGCGCAGCAAGCGTACAAGCAGCTCGCCTCCGCGTTCTACACCATCAACTCCAAGTACCGCATCTCATGGGAGTGCGCGGAGCTGCTCATCGAGCTTGGTGGCGGCGGAAGTGCCTCACCGCCGAGCACCAGCACGTCCGCCCCTGCGATGCAATCCGCGGGCACGAGCGATGTCGTACGCAGCGTGAAGACCAAGCGCGAACGGGCGATTACTCTCCAGGATGAGGCTCACGTGCCTCCGTCTCCTGGGCCACTGCAGACGACCCACAGCGTCGGCGCCGTCCCCAGCGGTCCGCCCATGGCGAGCCCACCGAGCAACCTCGGGTGGCGTGCGTCGACCGGGCGCAACGACCTCAGCCAGCGGCAGCTACTCCTCCTCAAGGAGATGCTCCATTCAGTGCCTGGCGGGCCTGACGAGTCGTTTGCGGAGGACATACCGGAGGAGGTCGTGGCGGCGGTTGGCATCACGGGGAGCACGAACACAGTGAATCGGGAATGGCGGTGGGGTGACGCGATGAACAGCACTGTCACCTTACCGTCTGAGGAGAGCACTGGGCAGGACGGGAAGCCGAAGGAGAAGAAGCGGCGGAGCAGTCGGATGCGGATGAGTGGGATTCGGGACATGCTGAGGTCGTTGACCAAGGGCGGCACCCCCCCTCCGGTACCAGTCTCGACGGCGTCCGGTAGCACGGAGTCGTCTGCGGACTTGCACCAGCAGCACTTGTATCAGCATCGGCAAGTGGCCACGAACGGGAAAGGTCGACGACGGGCGAAGACGAGCTCAGGCCCCGAGTCTGTATCTGTTCGCTCCAATCATCGACCGCTCTCGCCATTCGAGCACCCCTCTCTTAAGTCGGCTTCTCCTCGCCGGCCGTCGCTCGCCTCTATCTTCCGGATCGGGAAAAACAATAAGACCCCACCCCCATCTGCCGCTGCTGATGTTTCGCTTGAGAACGCGCAGGACGACCCTGCGGAGCTTTATCCCACTTTTAGCGGCATTTCGGGTGGTCGCGAGAGTGCGAGCAACAGCACTGGCGACGAGGAGGAAGATTGGGATCGCATGGAGGACTCTGCATCTGACGTGGAAGCGGCGGTGGCTGCTGCACGGCGGGGTGGCTCGACAATCCGCGGGCGATCGCCCTATCTCCACTCCTCGCTTCTCACTTCGGGACGTCCGACTACTCCCTTGCGATCTCCCAGCGGCTCGCGGACTTCAATCCACCTCGATGCCTCGAGCGGTGCTCCCGCGCGGGCGACCCGTCTTTCCAATGTCGAAGAGCATGCCGACTCTCAAGGGACATCGAAGGCTGACAGCCCTTCGCGGCTCTTTTCCCGCTCCCGGCGAGGTGGAAAGACGGGCTCTGTCCGCTCGATGCCTCCTGCAACGCTGCCGGATCCCAAGCTCGCCATGACCCCGGAGAACATCAAGCCACTGCTTGAGAACGCGCGAGAGGTCTATGCGCGACTCAATGACTGCATCGCGGAGATTCGAACATTGCTAGCGGCGAGCGGCGCGGCCGTAGAGAAAACAGAAAAATAACACATCACCATCCTGCATTATTTATCTCTCTCTCTCTCTCGCATCGCATCGCTCTGCATTTGCTCTCACATTCACTTAATCGCGCATCCATTCATCGTCTCTCTCCCTACTCTGGCACTTCCCCGTCTTGCATCTCTCCTTTCTTCATCTCTTTTTATTACCTTGTCGTTCCTTCTGGCTATAAAATTCTTCGAAATCTCAGACTTGTATGTACATATATCATCAACTCTCAAGGTCTCGGGCCCAATGCGTGTCGCTGTGTCTGATGATTGAAGACAAAAATGTCCTGGATAATCGTTGGCCGCGAAGGAGGTCCATCATTAATTTGCCATGCCACTTTAACGGCTTCCTGTTTACCGTTTAGGTGTCCTTCAGACAACAGCCTCTTGAACGGTGAAGGTACCCTCCAGCGCAACTTTCGGGGTGCTCCGCACATCCCTCATCCGCAGGAAACCAGAATCTTCTTAGCATGTGGCTTTCTTCTTCTAAGTTGCCGTTGACAGGTGGTCGTTCAAGCCCGTCTGACTCTTGGACTCTTAGACCGCTTTTTGGCCGACGTAACTTGTAACGGCATTTGCAACAAACTGAATCATGAATGACTGGGCAGCGGCGGTCCCACCCTGGCGCTTTGGGCTTTGTTTGGGCTTGGCCTAAACGGTATACCCTCCATTAGGCTTGCAATGACACTCCCCTTCTCCCGCGTCTCCTTGAATCTTGATAGCTGGGTACTCGGTGACGATATCCGTGGGCCAGTCTACCCATGCCGACATATGTGTACACCAACACTCGTGTTTGTGGATCTTCTTCGGTTCTCCGCGTTATCGTCCGTCGAAACCGGCCTTTGTAAAGCCTTGCTTAGAAGCTTATTCGACCGAGCTGCTCGCTATCGTGCCATCTCCTTTGCTTTCATCCTGCACCTCACTCTACGATGGCTCTGTATTCGTCGCAACTTCTCAAAACAGCTACAACACATCGATATTCGCTCTTTGGCGCTCTCGACAACATCTGGTGTTCCTTCACGGAAACAGTAACCAACACAGGATGGCGCGCATTGCATCCCATACTGCGGGGAAACATTCTCAGGTAGCACCTTAATCCTGTATCTCGTATCATTCTCCTCTCTAACTAAATCGTCCCAGTGTTCTAGGAAATATTGCAGTGGGGAGGATCACGTTGATCACCGGAGCTGATACGCACGATTTCGGAGACGCTGATGCAGCACTTCATGCAACACTTCACGTCAAGTCCGATGCATTTTGGATGCGAGTCGCCCTCTTTACGGACCTAGGGCTTGCGGAAGCCTTCATGTATGGTGACGGTGACGATAATTTCTTCCCACTCCATGCGCCCACTGTTAACGCCATTCGAAGTTGATTGTGAAGATACTTCTGCCTTGATTCAAGTATTCCAAGTTGCCGGACACATCGCTTGGGTACTGAAGCACATTAGATCCTGATCGCCAACCGGGGCGAGCTCACAGCAGGCACCAACACGATGCTGGCATCAATACTCGCGAAAGGGCGGGCGCTGACGAGTAACAAGTTCATCGGCAGTCTGGCCAATTCGCGAGCGAATATCTCTGCTCATTACGATCTCGGCAATACACTGTCAGTGACCGAGGCTCTAGTTCCGGGTCGAGAAGCGCTGATATCTAGCCTGGCGTTAGATTTTCGGCCTTCTTGAGCGAAGACATGAATTATTCATCCGCCATATTCCAAGATTTCAATGAAGATCTGGATCCAGCTGTATCTATATGCGAGTCGTTGGAAGATGCGCAGATACGTAAAGTCAAGTAAGTCATTGGTTTCGTGCAGTGGGCCCAAATTCATCTCACTTTCGGACAGGTTAGTCCTGGAAAAAGCCAAGATTTTACCTGGGCAGCGCGTTCTGGAGATTGGTGTGTTTACGGCTTGCCGTCCACTGCAGATGTGTTTAAACATTGGCTGAAAGGGACGGGCTGGGGTTGTTTGTCGATTCTTGCCGCAAAAACATACAACTGCACCGTTGAGACTGTTACGCTTTCATCCAATCAGGCCGCCATGGCTCGAAAGCGGATTGAAGATGCGAAACTTTCAGACCGAATCACCGTCCATTGTATGGACTTTCGAGAATGCAAGCGGAAGCCAGAGTGGGCCGGCTCATTTGACAAGTTTATCAGCGTCGAGATGATCGAACACGTCGGCAAGCAATTCTTCACCGAATACTGGGCCGTAGCAGACTGGGCGCTCAAATCTGACACCGGTGTCGGCGTTGTACAGGGCATATCCATCCCCGAAGCGCGTAAGATCATCGTTCGCTCTCATTCGACATGTGCATGACCTGGGTTCTAGGGGTGGCATCGTACAGTGCTAACGTTGACTTTGTGCAGAAATGGGTAAGCGCTAGCATTCCTTTGATCGGCAACCTGTTCTTGACCGAGACCGCAATAGAGTGGGTTGCCTATTGGAAGATATGTCTCAGCGCTGACGTTTCTGCAGTCTTTCCCGGAGGGTACCTCCCCAGCTTTAGTTTCCTCGTGCAAACTCTGAATGAGGGAAGTGCGGGCCGTCTTGTGGTTGACTCTGTGTTGAATATTGGTCCGCACTATGCACGCACACTGCGTGAATGGAAGCGCAGATTCCTGGCCAACTGGGAAGGCATTGTTGCGAGGGCGCTAATCGAACAGTATAATTTGGACGCAAAGGGCTTGGAAATATTCAAGCGCAAATGGATTTGTGCGTAATCTCCACAATTTCCCGAATGCAGTCTGATCAGCGCACTAGATTATTTGTGAGCAGTTCAAACTGGTCGCTTGCGACAGGCGCAAATAATGTACATTCTAGCGATTATTGCGAAGCTGCATTCAAGACCCGCACGCTCGGCGATCATGTCGTTACATTCACGCGGGAGGGGAACATTGCGTTCGGCTGCGATGTTGGGGGTGAAATTTAAACATCCATAGAGCGAGAACTGCGACTACTTATGTACGACGCGCGTGCATAGTGACCTACCAACGAAGGTTCGAAGAGTCGGGGTATTTCAAGTAGTGGAATTAGTCTCTCCTAGACAGAAGCTTCAACGATGATTCTCGATGAAAGCTCGTTCTTCACTTTGGAGTGCTGAAATACTTACATCGCACTTTTGCCGCCCCTTAGGAGTCATAGTGAATGGTAATGAGATTCAAACATCAGCGTTCAATGAAGGGCGGTGTCAGTGACGGACGGACAGAGCCACAGCATTGTGGGATATTCCTGCGATATGGAACTTGGAAGTTCAGGTTGCAAGACTCAAGTTGAACGGTGCGCAAGGCGCTCATATCCGTACGACCTCAACCGTCATGGGTTATAAACATTCATCGGGCACATGGTGTAGTTGGTTATCACGCTCGCTTAGCAGTCGAATAAAATCGGACATGCGAGAGGTGTTGGGTTCAATTCCCAATGTGTCCATGTTTTTTTCACGTTTCAACGTCCCGTTTTGGACCTCCTCTTCAGCCTGCACTTGTCCATTGTATCCTGCAATTATTTGGTTCGCATCCGGGCTATCAGAAATCTTTGCAACTTTTTTGTCCTGTCAGGTGGAGACTCTTCTTGCCTGGCGTCTGGACCAACAATAACCATGGCTTGAGTAACACTCATTTTCCCGCATGGCTCGGCATTCAATCGGCCTCGAATCAGCGCATCGTCGATGCACGCTGAGTGATCCCCGTCAACGACAGCCACGCTGCACGCGGTACCTGTGGAGCACAAAAAGGAAGAGGTTGAGGGTGTTAAAGGGGGCAATTCAGATGAAAGTGACGGTGCAGGAATTTTGCAGTCAATGAGACGCAGCAGCCTCGTTGCGACTTTTTGGCCCAATAGGTCCAACCTGTTACTGGCATTTATAGTCAGCTGCTTACTTGGAATCCTGTTCGGCCGGAATGTCTAAGGTGCAACGATCATCCTTCACTGTAAATTGTAATTGTTGTGTATAACCTGTGTGGCGGACGGATTTACTATTACCATTTTGTCTCGCCACGAACCGTTCAAAATCGGACCTCGTTGGCAGCAAGCCGCTATTGTTTTCACATCTCATTGTAGGAAACCGAGTTCCACCGAGCCCAGTATTTGTTGCCGTAGATGAACGACTCACCGTGTATTTGTGAGAGATCGAACTTGGCTTGAACTCCCGAATTCAACAGGAAATTCCCAGTCTTAAAGTTTGCCAAGTAGCTCTCAAAGGCCTTGCGCTGAGCTGAACGCCTTTGATTAAGTCTTCCTGGGAGTTTCAAGCCGCAGATTGCAGTGGAGCCAGTCTCTCTGCGCGCTATCTCGCTCATTACAGTGGAGCGATAGCCTGTCCGGCTCGCATCGAGAGGAACACCGGCTCGGATGCCACGAAGGGATCTGAAAATCGGACAGACTGTACGCCTAATAGAATCCAAACCACAAGATTATATATACGTTGCAGTACGGCCGTGACCCGTCCTGAGCCGATCGCGCGATGCGAGAGACTTCAAGGAACTTACGAACCTAAGCAAAAAAAGATTCGGGATGTCTTTAAAATGTTTGATGAAAGAGTAATGAGCCTCTTCGGAGAACTGAGAGGGCCTGTTTCAGTTGAACCACCAAAAGTTGAATATCAACCACGGATTAGGAAGAGCGTAAACAACTTTAAACAAGAGCAATATCAGTGCCAACAATGATGGCAACGACGACAAGCTTTAACCCCTTACAATGGCGACCGTCGAGCTTCTGGTCATCGTTTATGGATCCTGCTCCAGGGATCCCAATAACGACGACCGGTTTGAAGATGTCACGGAACAGCGGCGGGTCGAGATCACGCTCAACCCTGTCATCCCGGCCAATCATGCGACAAGCCTCGAAAAAAAGAGCAATTGGATCATGGACTTCACCAGGAAAATTGGGCAGGACATGAAGCACAACAGGAACTGGCGTTGTGAATTCTGCAGTGCGCCTTTCACCTCAAATCATTGTCCATGATAGCAATCCGTTGCAGACATTCACGCGCGCGAAACGGTGTGGATGAAGGCATCGTGGATGCATCTGGACCCCCCGCGCATGGTCTGCTATGTACGTCGCTTCCCGTGTCTGAATGTGCAATGCACCTTTCTTTGCTGTTTAGGTTCATCATCTCTGCGACACGGCGACGGGCCTTTGCGCCGATAAAATACGAGCCGTCGACGCGGAGATGAGGGCTCAGACCGGAATCCCTCCAGCGCCTCTCCCGCAAACCGCCCCGCCAGCGGGCTATGTGTTTCCCATGGCCGCAACTTGCGCCGTCTGCAACGAGGAGGCGACCAAATCGCGCAAGAACCTTAAGCAGTGTGCGAAGTGTGGGTTGACCCGGTACTGCAGGTGCGTGTCCGTAGAGATCGCCACCATCGGCTAACTCGGAGCAGTGTCGAATGCCAGCATTCGGACTGGAAGCGGCACAAGGAGTGTTGCAAGACGGTCAAGAACGTGGAGTGGCACTGGAAGAAGTGAAAGTTGCGGTGTTATTTTTCAATCAATGGAAACAGTGATCACCTAAGAACACAGCCTTCGCTCCCTTTCTTCCTTCCTACCATCATGACCTCTCTTAGCAAACCATTGAAGTTCCTTCGTTCTCTGCTCCCTACCGCTCCTGTGACCCCTCTTGCCAAAGACGAGCCCCGCAGAAGACGCCTCGCGAATGATACCATTCGCAAATCACCGAAGATCGTGGACGAAGTCAACGCCCGTCCATCGAAGGATCATACGGCTTCCAAAGATTCAACCTTTCACGGCAAGCAGCTTGCTGCCCTTAATCCGCCGAATCGAGCCCAACCCCCCGCGTCGGTGAAAATTATCAATTCCGATGCTTTTACGGTGGCGAGAAACATCATGAGGGAAGATCCTGCAGCGAAAATCGCCGTGCTCAATCTCGCCAGCGACATCCTTCCTGCCGGGCCGTGGCTCCAGCAAATGACCACCACCCAGGTCGGTACTCTTCTCTTCCTCGCGTCTCTTTCGTTTGTTCATATACGACTGTGGGTGCCCAGGAGGAGGCTCTCTGTTATTCATCCACATTGTACATCACGCTCGAGCGGCAGAAAGCGCACTACCCATGGCCGAACCTCGGCCCAGGATGTGTCGCGGGCATCTACTCGCCCGGCGTGGTCATCTTCCGCGACGACCTCGACCACGACTGCGCAGACCTGCCTCCTGCCGAGCGTCGCGTCGTATCGGTTATCACCGTAGCCGCTCCCGCGCGCGCGGCGCTCACACCCGACAAGCAGGCGTTCGAAGATCCCACGACGCTCGAATACCTCCGGGAAAAGATCCGCCTGGTCTACCGCATGGCTGCGCACAACGAGCAGGAGTATCTCGTCCTCGGTACTTCATTGCTTCCTATTCATCAATCCAGCCAAGTGGCTCATGCATATATTGCACAGGTGCAATGGGCTGTGGCGCATACGGGTGTCCCTCGCGGCTGGTGGCCACCGAGATGCGTGACATCTTACTCGAGGAAGAGTTTCAAGGCTGGTTCAAGCAGGCCATCTTCGCGATATACAGCAGGCGCACAAACGGGCCGGGAAATTTCGGGATTTTTGAGGATGTGTTCAAGGGGGTGGAAATAAATAAAATCTAAGTGTCTCTCCAACATTGAAACGATCCGGTATAGGGTTGCCACGTGTAGCCTCCCGACGCAGTGTAGGGAACCCTCGAGGTGACTCCAGGTATAAGTGAAAGGGTACGTAAGTCGCCCATTCGTATAGATCTAGTGGCACTGGCGCTCACTAATGATGATGTGAGCGGCCTACCACAAATCAGTTCAAGACAATAAACCTAACAGAAGAATCAACCTGCCTTCTCTGCGATTGCATAGACAGTAGCTTGTATATGGGCCGACAGCTGGATGGGGATTATTGACGCGTCAATCTGAGGTAAGTCAGCCCTACTTACCGTTTGAAAAAATTGCGAACATACTCACCACGCGAACATTCGCCGTCCCATATACTTTCAATGACGGGTCCACGACTCCGCGGTCTTCCCGCGGCAGCATCGCAGCGGTACCGATGGGGTGGAAGACCGTGTCGATGGTGGAACGGATAAAATCCTTGATCTCATCATCGGTTTGAACCGCCGGACCAGGAATGATCTCGCGCGCCACGACGGCACTGAGACTCGGCGTGGCGCAAAGTTTCCGGGCAAATTTGACCGCACGAACCAGGATGTCGAGATCAATTTCGTTGTCGAGAACACGGTGGTCGATGGCTGGGGCAGCGAGGGGGTCGGAGGAGGCGATGTGCACTGATCCACTTGAGAACGGGTGTGTAAGGGCGAGGAAAACGGAGCAGTAACTCTTCCCGGTCTCGGGGTTTTGACCGGGGATAGGCAGGAATCCCGGGAAAAGACTAATCCTGTGAGGACAATAGATAAACAGATAACCGGCGGAAATAAAAAGGACACACTCGAGAAACGGAATCTCATCAGCGCTCAACCACGCCTTTTGGATTCGTTCCAGGGGAGGGTGGAGGGATGTGGGCGTTTCTTCAGCCACTTCATAGTTGTCCATGAAATGGCTCTTCGGGAGAAACGCATAGAGCGAGGAACAGGTTCCGGAAAGCATGCCGCTCTTAGAGTCTTCGCTGATGTTCGAATTATCAGCTTGGTCCTTGATTGAGGAAACTGAATGCGCCTACTAAGTTTTCCTTTCTTCGGCAGCGCGCGCAGGGTCGCGCAAAACTTCGACAGACTCGTACTTCGGGTCAGTCTCGGTCACGAAGGGGCTCCAGAAGTGGTCCTGTAAAGATACTCGAATGCAGTTCAGTTCATTCTATAACGGCGAGTAGCATATACCTCTGAAGCACAGGTCAACTCAATCAACAGCAAAACAGATAACTCACGGAGATTAGCCCCGACTCCCGGGAGATCCACCTTCACTTCAATATCCTGCGCAGCCAGCACTGCTTTGTCGCCGATGCCTGCTCGTGCGAAATAAAAATAATCAGAAAGACGTCACAAAGCGGCTGGAGGAAAACTTGCCTGAGAGTTCTAGCAATTGCGGTGTTTTGAAGGTACCTGTAAACGACCCCGTTAATTCCTGGGTTGTCAGAGGAGATTACTTAATCTTGCCTGCACAAATCAGGATCTCTCGGGAGGCGGAGATCGTATGCAGCTCTCCGTCTTTGTCATATGCAACGCTAGATGCAACCATATTCCCAGAAGTATCAAGATATGTGTTGAATAAGATGCGAGTTACTTGGGCACCCGTGATCACAGTAAGATTTGGGCGCAATTTCCTCGGCTCGTAATAGGCCTTGTAATAAGATGTTGAGATCTCGCTGTTGATTAGGCAAGCACTCACAGATGCGGAGGAGCTGCGAGCCCCTTGCGAATCAATCGAATGGTTACTGGTCCACATCCCAGCATTGTTGCCTGAGGCCTGGGATGTGTATCAGTGGACGAACCGCGACACAGGATCGGATGATATTACGCCGTCCAGGGTGTAGGGGACGCCCAGAGATTTCATGGCTTGTATGAATGGTGCGTGTACGTCGCTGACCCATTTCGGCAGGGTGCGTTGAAGGGGACCCGACGTTCCGTGGGCCGGCATATTGACTTCAACTTGTAGATCGGACATTTCTTGGGGGGTCGGCGCAAATGTCTCGGACTAGAAAAAACTGGTGTTCAGCCAATCATCTTTATTCTTTTTCTCTGCGACGCACCATTCTGAAGTAATCAATGAGCCCCTTCCATCCCCAGTCAGGCGACCCGAGGGTTTCCAAGACTGCACAATGTTGATTTCCATCGACATAGCTAGAAGAGAAAACTGACCATCGTATTCGGCTTCATGCCCCCTATTGAAAAACTGGGAAGAGGAGCGCATGCAAGGCTGAGCTAGCTACACACCGACCCAAGGTCATGAGATTGATCTTGTATTCATTTTAGTCACAGAAAAGGCGAAGCGGCAGAGACTCACCATGCTAGTTCCGCCGAGCGCTTTCCCTCTGTGATAATTTCACCATGGCAGAAACAGCGAGATGAAAATCTATCTACCTCGGAAGATAAAGGGAACGGCCTTTCGCGTGCGATTGAGGCATCGAGGTAAATCCCCAGTCGACTCTTGGCTGGCCGAGATTTTTGAATGCAAAACCTGGTAGTTTCGGTGATGTACTTTGAAAGGAGTTTAAGACTCACCGGGAACCACGAGATCCAGCTCCTTGGTCACGTCTTCACCGGCTTCAAAAACGCAGACACTGATCGTTGGGTCGTCAATAAGACGGGCGGCCAGAGCGAGACCAGCGGTACCGCCGCCGACCAAAACGTAGTCAAAGCTTGCAGCAGCCATCAGGAGAGAGGTTGAGTACGAGGAAGAGCCTGAGGTAGATATGCGCGCCGATGGTTGCGGTCATGACAAGCCGGGACTCGGGAGAAGCTTACGGCACCGACCGCTCCGACTCGGTGTTTATCACAAGGTAGACTCGTGAACCAGTCGGTATTCGCAGGCTCCAATCCGAGGGAACGACAACTTGACAAGTAAGTTGACGCGGATCCGGAGGACGGACGGATTGGGTAGAACAAAACACAAATAGAGCCAACATTTTGATTGATTGATGGTTGGGGGTCGCCTGCTTTACCGACTGGGCCCACCCGTGCCACTTTTGGGTGATGGATTTGCGCCCGCCAAATGAGAGGTGCGGTCTTCGTCGTAGAGGGTCGAAAAAGTCGAAAAAAGTGCTCAAAGTGACCTTATGAAGAATGAATAACTTTTGATTCTCTATCGAACGCGCTAAAATTGTTTTTTGACGGAAATATGAGGTACGGCCCTACCCGGGAAACCGAGGTGTCAATTCCATCACTTCGCCATCACTATCCGTTTTTGCTTTATTTCCACTGCTCGTTGGCTCGTTTCCCCCGAATTCTGCTCAGAATATTTGAGTGGACGGATGACGTGTATCCCTTTGCATGTACGTTCTGAACCCCGCCACTGCCCTTTTAGCCCACAAATGCCCAAAAACCTCTGAAAAATGTTTTTTGTCATCCGATAGAGAATCAAAAGTTATCCATGTTCTATCAAGACATTTCGGGCACTTTTTTTCGACATTTTGGCCATTCCTTGCTAAGTTCGCACCTCTCGAATGGCGGGCGCAAATCTATCACCCAAAAGTGGCACGGGTGGGCCCAGCCGGTAATCCAGACAACGAGTTTCGCGAGGATCTCTGATGGATTACCGGATGGGGACGAGCCTAATCACAAGGCCGAATTCTCCTTCTCGCACATACATAACCCCAGTGGATGGGCGGATGGACCTTCGGAGAACATGCAATATGATGCAAAGTCCCCCCCGAGCTGTCGGCGCCACTTCGTGGATGACAATCAGTGCGAGCAGTGCGGGATGCCAATAACAAGGTGTGCACTGCCGCTGCGCAGCGGAGTTTGAGGGCTTACAGCTAAACGCAAAACGATAGACACATTGTCACACAAGTCCATTCCAGAGATCAATTCGGGCCGAGCTTAGGCCGAGCCATAATCGATGCATAATCACGGCCGAACGACTGAGCTCGCGAACTGCACCATGGCCTGCCATGGCTCCTCGATGCATGGCAGTCTCGCCACATTTCATCCGAGATGTTGAAGTCGAAGCGGGCAGCGCGCCGTCGTGGTAAGGAACAAGCAGCAGACTCCTGTATCAAACGACAAACAAATGTCTAAATACCGGAGTAACGGCCCGTGATCACCTCGTCAACACTCCCCCTCGTGCAAAGGACCGTTGCGTCCTTGCGCGACCATGTTCGAGAGCTCGTAGAATATCCCTCCCATCAATGCTTTCACCAACCCAGGCCACCAGAGAATTTGAAGCCCACCTGCGACGCCATCGCGCAGGCTTGTATTCGGTGCATGTTCTCCTTGTTTTCCCGCTCGTTTGGTAGCATCCCAACGCCGCCATTCCAAGCCTCGGGGACACTGTGAATATCCCGTCCGTCGAGTCCGGCGCGTCCAACGGTGCTTGTTGCCAACCCAGGCCGTTCGGTGAAGTAGCTGACCACCTGTGCGCCATCGCGCAGGCTTGTATTCGGTCCCGCACTCACCCTGACATCCTGGTCGTTCGGCAGCACCCACATGGCACTGTGGTAGCCCATGGGAATTCCTCCCAGCCGACGCAGCGCCATACCTGCCTCCTTATCATCCGTCATTCCGTTGCGGTACCTCCCCTCCTCCCCCTGACCATGCGCATCCTGCGCGTCCTTGGGGAGTTGCTCGACTCTCTGCATGCCGTCCGAGGCGCTCCGGGCCGTGCAGGCTCGGGATTCCCTCGCCTGCCCCTTATCCCTATACTCCCCCTAAAGAAAATTCTGGTTTGCCTGTAGAAGATGCCGAAGGTGCGGAGGGACCCAGATGAGGGTGGAGCAGCGAGAGTAGTGACTATGTTGGCCAGATGCGAAGTGTTAGCGAGCAAGAGTATGGTTTCTGAGGCCCAAGAAAAGGATAGGGGTTAATGGCAGGGAGCCCAAAGCTGCACCACAGGCGGGCGACCCAGTTGTTGACTGTGGACCGTCGACTAGAAATGGCAAGTCGGCGAACTCTGACTGCGAATCTGTTGAAGTCGAAGCGGGCAGCGCGCCGTCGTGGTAAGGAACAAGCAGCAGACTCCTGTATCAAACGACAAACAAATGTCTAAATACCGGAGTAACGGCCCGTGATCACCTCGTCAACACGAGAACATTTGAAGAACATACCTTGCGGCGACCTCGGCACCATTCGGCGTGTACCGTATCTTAGCAGCTGTGCTCGGCCCGAGTTCAGCTCGCAAATCGATTTGCGTCTATCGTTTTGCGCTTATATGTAAAGCATAAGAGGCCGGGATTCTGGATGATCGCAGAGTTTTGTCCGAGTGCCCCCCCGCACGGGATGTCAGCATACCTGTTTTTTTGAGTCTCGCTACCTCGGCTGGCACGATCGGCCCTCGGGACTTAAGAGCTTTCCAGCACTGGCCCTATTGTGATAAAGCTACTCAATTTTGCCTTCCCATGCACTGATTTTTCTTACAGCTTGTGGGGACTCAATTCAACTGGGCATTGCTCGGGGTTGACCCTTGATCACTGAAGACAATTTCTACTGCAACTTTACAAACGAAAGGGTAGGAATCAAGGCTCTCGGTCAGTATCGGCCGCGTAACTCTGTGTGTGGAAGATTGAATGGGTTGCGCTGCAGTCTACTGGTTGCTCTTCTTGGACTTGGCCCAAACGGCTTCACCTCCCACTTTGCATTCGGAATCCTTTGTTACTGGCTGGGGAGATCCCAATGTGTTCGCCCATCTCCCGTGGTCCAGTTGCAGCATCCCCGTTTTAGCTGGTCTCGGTCGACGGCGAGACACTTCAAGTTGCATCCATTGGAGATATTTATTATGGAATTCTTCAAGTCTCTTTCAGCGTTCAGCTGTTCTTCGCGTGGCGTATTTCTGTCCTCGCGGGCGACAAGAACCGCTACGTTCTGGAGATATGCGTATTAATAGTCGTTGTAAGCGTTTGGCGGACAACTTTGGCCTCCTTTAAATTCTCCTGGTCCCAATTACTTGAATTAGGTTGAACTTAAGCAGAGTCTCAGTGCCATCGTCAACGGCATTCGGTACGCGTTTTCAAGCCAGCTATCTGATATTCTTCAGCCCATTGTCGGAGTCGAGGTTCGTCGTACACTCGCGGCCTGAGAGCATGTGAAGAGGTTCCAGAGTTACACCTCACACACAGATTTGGCTTATCAGAACTTCGGAAGTGCTGTCTGCGACATTGTGATTGCCTTGACCATGATCACCATTGTGAGTGTTAATGTCGAAGCTTTGCAGGGCCCAGCGTCCTACGGTGTGTTTGCGCAGCTTACCCGGTATCGCAGAATGACGCCGTGGAAGAAATCCGACAACGTAATTACCAAGCTCATTTACAACACAGTCGAGACCGGAGCGATTACTGCCATCACAGCCATAGTGGAAGTGATACTCTTCCTCCTGTACCCCCAATATCTTTTCCACGAAACACCGTAGGTCAGAGCGGTGTCCCTAAAATTGTCCTCACGATTTACTAGCGGCTTCATCCTTGGAAAAATGCTTGTATCTTCAGCTCTACACTTACTCGCGGGTCGCCAACTATTACCACAGGTACTCAAATGTCGTGCTAGTCACTTTGAACTCGCGAAGCACAGCGCCGTGGGGTGGAATCATAAACACTGGAGTGTTGTCCACCCGATCGACTTCCACAAGACAAAGCCATCAACTTCAGTTGCGGACTCCCATCACTATGAGTGACAAAAATACGGGAGAGCTGCACGCCTCTGGAACCGCAATCGGTGCTGATAGCGACGTGCGTATATACTCTACATAGAAAAGGCCCCTCATATATCCCCTTTTTAGATCGATGGAAAGGCTGCTGACATGTAGGAAAATTTGATTGCTTTGCCTTTCGGGCTATTTGAGTTCTCTTGTAGTTGGATGTGTGTTCAATCTGCCGCCCATGCGGTCGGAGGAAAGTGTTGTACAATCCAAACTGTAGCATACACGTGACAATCTTTGCATACCCCAGGGCCCAGCTTTCATCCTCAGCACAACGCGCCGGCGACTCAAGTCGCAGTCCCGGTTTATTCTTGATTGTGGCACAGTTTTATTTCTATCTCATCGCCAGTACTGTGGTCGAGATCGGAAGATAACGGAGATTGAAGACAGTTTATGGGGAGAAAGGCATTATATGGGACTTTGATATATATGATGGCCGCTCTCACCGGTGTCCTTGAATGTTTCAAGCCCAATAAAAAAATAAGAGGCTCCGACTCGAACGCCACCGTATGATTGGCGCCAACAACCGATTGAGAAGAAAATTCACAGCACTGCTTGGCAGCGCGTTTGACCCGCATCACCGAGCTTTGCCCAGTAGAGCCTCTGCCGAGACCGTGCTAAAGGCAGGAGAATTAAACTTGTAAGCGTAACTTGAAAATCAAGCCACTGCATCTGTGGATGCCAGCAGATTTGAAACATTCACGTCTAGGCCGGCTGCACTGAGAGCGGTGATTGAATTAAGACAGTATGTGTCCCATGTACATAGCATTCCACTGTGCAATGAGAAATTTTATACACTCCAAGAGCAAAATTCCAGGAAACGGTGTCGGAAACACAATCGAACATGGGATTCAACATGCCGTGTGATCAGGTGATCCGATCCGTGATCCGTCCGGCGGCATCGTTGATTTGACTTGCATATCGCCCACCCAAATTGCTCGTGCTACCGGGGAAGCACTCTGCGCCTCGATAGCGTTGTTTAGGGCTTTGCAGTGCTTCAACCACAGAACAGTCTTCCACTGTCGCGTCAACTGTCAATATCAGTGATGATCACTGCACGAGTTCAGGCTGACATCCAGGCAATCGCAACGGTCGCGGATGTCTCTCACTTTTTTTTGCCAGGTAGACGGCTAATCAAAAAGACCAGGCTCAAAAGATATTAGGTACTAGGGTTCGGTCAACTACAATCAGGATTAATGCCCTTGGCGATCGTGTTTGATGATATCGGCGGCCTACCAGGCAATATGAGTATTTGAGCACTAGCTGGGAGCTTCAACGTCTCACTTTCTCTGCGATGGCGTAGAGAGTTGCTTGAGGATGTGCCGATAAATTGATGGGAATTATTGGGGCGTCAATCTAACCTTCATCAGTACAATACCATAGCACAAGAGGTAATGCCCACTGACCACACTGACATTGACCGTCCCATACACCTTCAATGACGGACCCACGACCCCGCCATCTTCCCGCGGAAGCATGACAGCGGTACCGACGGGTGGAATACCGTGTCGACGGTGGAACGAATAAAATCCTTGATCTCATCGTCGGTCTGAACCGCCGGACCAGGAATGATCTCGCGGGCCACGACGGCGCTGAGACTCGGCGTGGCACAAAGCTTCCGGGCAAACTTCACAGCAGCAACCAGGACGTCGAGGTCGATTTCGTTGTCCAAAACACGGCAATTGATTGCCGGGGCGGCCAGCGGGTCGGAGGAACTTATGTGCACCGGCCCAGTTGAGAACGAGTGGGCCAGCGACAGGAAAATTGAGCAGTAACTCTTTCCACTCTCAGGTTTGTGTCCAGGAACGGGAAGAAACACTGGAGAAAGGCCGACTCTGAACGAGATCAGACGCAAATAAAAAACAACGAGCCTCGACGTACTCCAAGGAAAGGAATATCATCCGCATGCCTTTTGAATCCTCTCATGCTTAGGATGGAGAGATCTGTGCAGTTCCTCAGGTACGCGGTAATCACCCATGAAACGGCTCCTGGTGGGAATGTGTACAGTGTCGACACGCATCCAGATAAAATGCCGCTTCTAGATTGTTCACTATATTGCAAGCTCAGTTTTGCGCCGCATGAAAAAAAGGCCAGAGATTCATACTAGTTTCTCCAATCTTCGGCGGCACGGTCAGGGTCGCTCAAAACCTCGGCAGACTCGTACTTCGGGTCGACCTCGGTCACGAAGGGGCTCCAGGAGCGGTCCTACAATGACAGCTGTAAACGACCTGAGGTTTTTCTCGTAGAGAAAGATAAACCTTTAAGATCCAGGAGAGAAGTTAGCTTGAACACCAAAAAGCTCGAACGAATGACTCACGGAGATTAACCCCTACTCCCGGGAGATCGACCTTGACTTGGACGTCAAGGGGGTTTAGGATTGTTTCGTCTCGTCACCAATGCCAATGGATGAGGTAAATAAAAAAACCACGAATGTTGACGAGAGAAGACGTGCCGGAGTGTTCCAGTAACTGCGGACCAGTCTTTGAAAACACCTGAAACCGGGGAATGAAGTGGGCATCGGATTCAGAAGAAGTAGATACCAGCACAAATCAAAACCTCTTGGGCGACGAGCACCGTACGTATACAGCCCATCGGCTTTGTGATACTCAACGCCAGACGCAATCAGATTTCCAGAAGCATCGCGAGTGGAACTGAATAGGATGTGAGTTGCCTGGGCACCGGGGATCACTGTAACATTTGGGCTGGATTTCTTCAGCTCGTAATATGCCTGCGAAGTGGTGTTAAGGAGTCGCTGTCGACTTCAAGAGCACTGACCGATGCGGAGGAGCTCCGAACCCCTTGCAAATCGATTGAATGGTTACTGGTCCATATCCCGACATTGTCGCCTGAGGTCTGGGACATATATCAACATCTGCCCCGTAAAAGGGTATTAAACAATCTTACACCGTCCAGGCTGTAGGGGATACCTAGCGATTTCATGCCTTCGATGAGGGGTGCCTGTACGTTGCTGATCCATTTCGGTAAGGTGCGCTGAATGGGACCAGATGATCCGTGGGCAGTTGCATTGAATGTGACTTGCGACTTCGATATGTCTCGGACTGGATTGGCAAGGTTTACAATTCAGCTGACCACCAGATAATTCATTCACATGTTGCAGCTTACCCTTTTAAAGTACTCGAGAAGCCCCGTCCATCCCCACCCAGGCGATCCAAGAGTTTCAAATGCTACGAGATATTGATCTCCATCAAGAGTTGACTGGAAGAACAAACTGACCATTATATTCGGCTTCATGCCCCCTGTTGACGGTTGGGAAGGGAATCATATGCGGAAATGGGCTACGTACCGGCCTAAAATCATGAGATTCATCTTGAACTCAACTCAGTTACACCAAAATGTGAAGTGACAGGAACGCACGCACCATACTAAGTGCTTTCCCCCTGCCAGCCCAAGTTTTTTTCAGACGACGTTGAACCATTTGAGGTGAGCGCGAACTCACCTTGGAAGATACAAAGAACGGCCTTTCGCGGCGTTCACTTGAGGCGTTGACATGAAGCCCCAGTCAACTTTTGGCTGGCCAAGATTTTTCAGTGCAAAACCTAATAACGTCAGCTCGGAGGCATTGTGTGCAGTGCACTTACCCGGGACCATGAAGTTCAGTTCATTGGTGACGTCTTCGCCAGCTTCTAGAACGCAAACACTGATGGTTGGATCTTCGATGAGACGAGTGGCCAGAGCGAGGCCAGCGGTGCCCCCACCGACCAAAACATAGTCGAAAGGTCCAGGATCCATCATGAAGCAGTGGTACAGGTTAACAGGTGAGATCGTACACTTGAAGAGTTGCTGAGGGCGTAAAAAGAAGGAGCATGGCGTGAGCGACCGGAAGAAGAGGCTAAGCAGCTTACGGCAATTGATCGGCGACGTCCAGTGCCGAATTCAGCCGAGTTAGTAACGCGTTGTCTTAACCTTCCGCCAACCTTCTACAACCTCCGACTCGCCACTAAGCCGGGGCGGGCGACGTTAACTCATTCGCGAATCCGTCTCCGCGTGTAGGAGGCGTGTTGAAGGCCTTGTCCGGCAGGCCGGGATCAATTCATGAGAGTCACTCGTGAGTCGTGACTCAGGTTGCACCAAGGTTGCACTCAGGAGCGGGGTAAGATATAACAGTAGTCGGTCTTCCAGCCGCCTTCGCCGGAAAGACCGGCCAAATTCCGTGACATGCATCTACCGTCGAGATAACATTCTCTCCCCGTTGCGCAAGTGCCGACATATCTTGCTCTTAGGCCAAAGCTTCCCTTCCCTGCATCCTGTTGGCCCTTTATGTCTGGTTGCCGTTGACTCCGAGTGCCACTGAGATCCGATACGCCCCGAGGACAAATGTCCTGGATGATCGTACCCTCAAGAACACTCAAAATGGGGTTACTTTTACCACGGCGGAGTTCCCCCGATATCTCTTCCTCCTCATCGCTCACTGGGTTACCCGATGTCAGAGTTCATTTTTTTGTGAGTCTGGATGGACATGATTTTTCGAGCGCTGAGAACTTGATATCTTCTTCAGCACTGGACCAATTGTAAAAGACATGATCTTGTCCCGGTCTGAGCTAACTTCCTTTTTAGCTCGTCGGGACCCAATTGAACTGGGCATTGCTCGGAGCTCTCGCGCTCCAAGTCTGTGAGTTGATACTGTAACTCGCTGTTCGGTCCGACCGTGTTAGCTGACTTGAAACGAAAGACAAGTTTTATTCAACCTTCCGCGAGGAAAGAGTGGGAATCAAAGCCCTCGGTAGTTTCGCTCCTTCATTGCCACAACAAATGCTAAAACCTTTGCAGTATACTGGTTGCTGTTTCTGGATCTGGCCCAAACTGCTTTCTCCAGCCACTTTGCCTTCGCAACGCTCGCTAACGGTTGGGGGGATCCAACCGTCTTCACGCTGCTCCCATGGTCAAGCTGTAGCATTCCGGTGTTGGCTGGCCTGAGTGAGTCAGTCTCAGTCAGTCATAAAACACACTGACAATGCTATGTTTCGCAAAGTTTCTATCAGTGTTCAGCTATTTTTTAGTTGGTTTGCAGTCTCCACTGGCGAGTAGCGAATCCGGATGCTGAATCGTTTTTCCAGGAGAATTTACATCCTCGAGGGTGACAAGAATCGCTGTTTTCTGGCGATATGCGTAATCATAGTCGTGGCGAGTGTATATTTCGCGGTCAGCCATGAAAATCTTCTGATGTGCTCGCACTATCTAGCTCGCCCTCATGCAAAGTCTTAGCGCCATAGTGAATGGCATTCGGTTCGCGTTTTCGAGTCAGGCGATATATTTTTTGCAACTGGTTGTCGGAGTCAAGGTCCGTCTATTCGCACGAAGGAGGTAAAAATTAAACAAGATTTTGAATCCCTCGTGCCGTAGATCTGGCTCATTGGAAGTGCTGTCTGTGACGTTGTGATTGCTTTGACCATGATCACCATCGTGAGTTTTATGCTAGGGCTCGATAGGATCCTGCAGCTTACTGGGCTCCTTCCAGCTTACGCGATATCGTCAAATGACTCCGTGGAAGAGCACGGACAACATAATCACCAAGCTCATCTATCATACCGTCGAAACTGGAGCCATAACAGCAGTTGCCGCGATCGTCGAAGTCATTCTTTTCCTAGTCTATCCTCAATATAATTTTCACGAAGTCCCGTACGTACCCTCAAGTTTGAATGAAATTGATTTAACACGTTTCCAGAGCCTTTATTCTTGGAAAACTGTCTGGACTTCAAAGTTTCGTGTGTTCGACTGTAACTCATGATTTCTCTCAGATATTCGAATGTCGTGCTGGCGACTCTGAACGCGCGGACTCCTCCCGATTGGAATAAGGCCATTTATGTTGACACACAGAATGCTACTGGGACCGAAAATCATCAACTTCAATGGCGCAGTCCCACTCCAAGTATCGGCGGGGAGACTGTTACGGGTAGCAAGGTGCAAGTCCCTAGTATAACAGTACTTGAAAGTAATGTGGGTATTTCATTCGTGATCCATGCATGCTCTATTCCACGGCTGAATCGGGCACGTCTCATAGAACTCCTCACCGGTGTAGTCGACCCGTTACAACGGCCCTGCCTATCTAGTCGCTCATTGATCATGTCCCGGCAACTGCGGACCCACTCCTTTGATAAGTGAAGCATACTGTACTGTATTTCCACGCATCGCACATGGCCCTTCATAATGGCCACTGGCAATGATGCAAACTCTCATGGGCAGCGGCCCAAGTCGAACGGAAAAAAAGTTGCGGCCAAGGGTGTATCTAAGCCGCAACACATTTGGATCCCCTCGGATGATGTGCTAAGAAACAATCGGCGTAATCTTCACTGTTCAATTTCTTGTGCAGTTCAACGTAGCCATCAACGGCTTCATTCAACGCGAAGCTCTCGCAAATATCTTCACTCACCGATCAGACTTCCAACTAGGAAGACAGGATTGCAATTGGTTTGTAGTCTAACCCCGAAGCTATGTAGACTGTCTTTGGGTGGTAGACACGAGAAAAAATCCGGCGTGTAATTTCGATTCGGGCTCTCATCCCTCAGGCTCTCATCGACATCCCTTTACGGCCCAAAACTCCCTCGTCACTAGAAATACAGGCTGCGTTCTGCAAAGTGGCGAAGGCTATGTCAATGGGTTTTGTCTTTTTGCTCTGGGCCTCCCGGTCGTGGGCTGAACATGTTGCATAATAATATGGACCGCAAAACCTGTCACCTGATCGCGTTTCGGAAGAAGCCAACAAGATTTTGGTCCCGGGTACTCGGTCGGGGCCGGTGAAGGTTAGTCGAAGTATGAATTCCAGCGCTTATAAGCTGCAAGAGCAAGGGCAAGCTGGGACTACGCACACAACGATCTTGGAGACTCAAATAAAGTACAAGCTCCGAGAAAAGGCAGTGATTCGGAACGGAAAAAAACTTGTTATTACAACCAACTCAGGGAGGATACCCACCGAGATTATAGGACGACATGAGCTACAAGTATGTGGAGGCCGAGACGGGGAGTAGAGCTACAAGGGTTCAGATGGGCGAGAAGGCGAATGTATGATGCGTGAGGTACGTGGAGGACCGGCCGTGCGGTCGAGTTCGTGAAGAGGATGAAGTTTTGGGTGAGGGAAGCGTTTATGAGCGTGGAGCGCGGACGACGTGGCGCGGGCCAAGCATGACACCGCCGGTCATTACGCGTGTGACGCCGCCCTGGTAGAGGTAGGCGGTCGTGTCCTTCTTGGAGCGGTCGACAGGCGCCGGCACGGTCGTGGGAGCGGGCTGGGTCACCGTCTTCACGCGACGGAAGAGTGGGCGGTACGCGGCCACGGCAGGGAGCGCGATGGGCGCAGCCTTGGCGGGCGTAGCGGGTGGGGAGCCGGCAGACGTGAGGGAGTCGAGAGAGTAGGAGGTAAACTTCGAGGACGCGGAGGACACGGAGTCTGAGTCCGAGGCGTAGTCGGACTCAGAGTCAGAGTCGGACGCATCGGAGAGGAGGCTCGGGATGCGTATGGGCTCAGCAGCAGCCTGCTCGCGTCGCATGTTGCGGACACGGGCAGACAAGAGCATCGCGCGGAGGCGGGCACCGGTGCTCTGCTGGAGGAGGGAACTGGGTCCGGCCTGCGAGCGCGAGATGGGCACAATGCTGTCCTGAGTCTCTTCACTCCAGACATTCGTCACTGCGGCGCCCCCAAAGCGGACCTTGACGAAGCCAGGGCCATAAAAGAGCAGGATGTCATCGCTGCCAAGGGCGGTAAGCCACGCAGCCCAGGGGATACCGGCGCCGATGGATGCGGCGAAGAGAGGTGCTGGTGGCGTCGACGTGGCATTCAGAGTGAAGGTCGCGGATTGCATGTTAGCAAGAGACGCGGTGAGGATGAGCTGCGCGGACGAGACAGCCGCAGGTGGGAATGAAGCAGCAAGAGGACGAGTGAGGAAAGAAACGACGTGGGCGATGGCGGAGGACATGGTGAATCGACTAGCGATGGAAAAAATTGTAGAGTCTGGAAGTAGAGTCAGGATTGCTAAGAATGAGTATCAAAAATATCGTACCAAACGTGAGGGTCGTTGGAGAGCTTGTAGATGAGATGCAGATGATGCAGAGAGTCTCCGAGAACAGAGGGACCGTGAAACAGACGTAAAAGGGCTGGTAAAAGGCTGAGAGGGGAGACCGGGAGTCTTAAGGATACCAGCATCCATCCCCTTTCTTTATACTCGGCTGCCATAACGCAATAATGCGCCCCGCCTCCGTTCCCATTCTTCCGCTTCAGCGGGGACAATGAGCTGTATGTCTGCATTTGGACAAGGTGCCAACACAAGGCCAAACATCAATCCTTGTCTTCAATTGTTCTCCTTGTACTCTGCCGGCCGGGCTTTTGTTATCCTTCGGGGATCTGACGCCTAGGATTGATTGAAACCTGGCAACAGACCGTGCCTCAAGCTCCAGGCGGACTCCGCGCCCTTGGAAGCCTCGAACCCCGCAGCGTTAACGCCGCAACACTCCTATCCCTTGTTCCCCGGTGCTCTCAAGTTTTAATCTCTCCTTGGCCAAACCTCTCCATGGGATCGCCGTGTTTGGACTTGCTGCCAAGCTGTATCTCCCAGCGCTACCCGAACGATGGAAAGGCGTCTTGGTCTCATTTTCTGGCGAGCAACGAATGGCTCAGGCGCATGCTACGCCAGGATCAGGCCCAGGTTCCCCGGCGCCGGATGTTGCACACCGCAGAGCGCCCATGATGGCCTCACTCGGCCCGCCTTTTCCAGCGCTCTATCAGTGACTCTCACAATAGGCGTTGCAACGATCTCCTCAGTCTCCGGCCGCCTAGTCACTCGTTATTTTCAGTCCCTAGGCTCTGCGTGCTGATGCTTCTCTCACACCGCCCACAGTGATCCTTGTTCTGACGACCGTTTCTTGTGTTCATCGTACTCATTGTATTATAATCGCAATCACCTTCTCACCCGTCTGTTCTGTGGGTCTCGTCAGCAACTCTTTCCACTCCAAGGCAACCAACAATATTCTCGACGCTAGCCGGCATCTGAATTCCGCCATTTGCTCTGTCAAGCTCAACGACATTAATATTTACTATCTCAAGTTCAAACTGCGCTCCAAATTCTATCTACTTCGCGTGGTGTTTCCTGTCCTGGTAGCGCATTTCATCCTCGTCCAGTCGTATACGTCGTTCAATTCGGCACTATGTAGGGCTTCCACAAGAGCGATCTGATCTTTTTATTGGAGTGTAAACCCAAGCTTTTTTTTTGTTTGTCGACTTCAAATTTGCTCCATCTCATCCAGCCGGCGTACAGATTTACAAGGCCCGGCGGGAAATGGTCCACATCCACACTTGCGATGGTTCGGAGAAGTACAGTGAGATCGCCCGTTCGACTCGGGACCCGGCCGTATAATCTCGAGAAAAAATGTTTTTTTAACCAGAACTCTGGTTTTTCCAAGGAAACATCGTCGCAGACCAGCCGTCGAGGATTAGTGTTCAACAATTACAACTTCATAAAGCGTCAGCTATCCCTTGAGGACGCAACTGTGGCTTCATGGTCATGACATTGCTCGCTTGAATATTTTTCTGACTTCGTTGCGAATTGTGCATGGCTAATAAATACTGCTTCATAAACATGGTGTCAATCTCCTCGAATCATCTCAAGATCTATCTATCGAGCGCTAACGTGCTCATTTGGCCGCTGACGAAGACGGTGACAAACTGGTTGTCCAAGGCTCGGCGGCGGATGGTCCGCGCCCCCAATGATGAGTTCATGCTTCGACCACGAATATTCGGTAGGAACCCCGTCCGATTCGAGGCCGGCCTTGTGTATATCATTTTCTTTGCTCGACGACACCGCACCTGTTCTATACTTTGGTGTGTCGTAAACTGACTGACCGACCTTCCACACCGCCGGCTGTCAGAAAAACCAATGTTCAAAAGAAACTCGCGGCGCCGACGTTCATCGTACTGCTTAAACCTCTAACTATCGATTGCTGCCTGCAATGACAATGCCGCTGCTGCAGATGCGAAAATGTTTTGCGGTTAACGAGTTGGAAAGTGCTGCGATACGAGCAATTGCAATATACTTACGCTGCGTACCGTCGATCTTGGTTGAAAATATCGGGAGGGAAGTCTATTCTCTACCACAAATCTATTAACCTCCTGGATTGTAGCTAATAAACCAGTCTAGCCATAGTTCGATGTATCATACGCACAGCAGAAGAGTAGTCTACTCAATACAGCAGCGGCGAGCGCAATTCCAGTTCACGTGGAGTCCCTGCCGTACATGGATGCACCACCAGGAAACTCCACCCACGAAGCGGGAGCGGGTCTGCCTACCATGGAGGGTGAGGCGTGCCGAGTCTTCACCCTCTTGGGGATGATCGAAGAGAGGGTGAAGCGAGACCTCGGAGGCGGCGGGTTGACAAATTCGACAGGGAAGGGCACCGTCGTGCGCCTCGCGCGATTGATTCGGAACCGCCGGTACGCGAGGAGCACAAGGATGAGGACGATGGCGAAAAATATCGAGACTACTATGCCGGCGATCACATTGGGGTGTATTCCGCCTGCAGCGCGGACGCCGGATAGACTTCCCGTCCTAGGGTGGAGTCAGCTGTGGGTTCAGGGGAAAGAGAAATTGTTTGACGGACGCAGAGGTCGAGGGGCCTGGAGCGCCTGATGAACTTGAGGGATTGGATGGACTGAAAGGCGTGCCTGTCGCATCGCCAATGGTGCCAGTACCACTGAGGTAGCATAAGCACCATACACTGTATACGATATGGGTAACGAACCTGGTGGGAGAGCTTCCTGTAGAAGAAGCCGTCTCCGTTGACGGGGAGCTGGCCCGCCGAGAACTCGCTTTAGTGGACGCAGTGCCGCGGCTTGTCGCAGTAGAAGACCCGGAGGCTGTCGCCGGCGGGACCGTGGACGAAGAGTCGGCTGTCCCTGGTGGAGCTGCGGACGAAGTCGCGGGGGGAGTGATGGAAGTAGATGGCGGCGATCTTTGAGCGTATCAGTATATCTCTGGACCTAATAGTAAAGAGTTTAACATACGCGGAGATTGAAGAGGTGGACACAGCCGTAGTTTGACTGCGAAACGGTTAAAGAGAATTTCGAAGAAAGGAATTGTCAAACGCTCACCTCGCAGTGACCTGCGCGTTATCGAACTCGTCGTCCGAGTCAATGCTATCCACAGATTCTCTGTCACTATCCACCGACTCCCCGTCGCTGTCTTCCGACTCGCTACGGGAGTCCAAGTCTGCTCTGCGATTCCTACAGTACGATCATGTCAGTGGATGGGCGGAATGGGTTGCTTTAGGATTTACAGCCAATCACTCAGCTTGGATGGTTCAAAGCTGTCCGCGACGAACAGGTCGTCGAAAAGAGAGTCATCCGTGCCTTCAATTTCCTGCCAAAAGTCGGCTGCGAGATGGTTTGCTCGCGGGAAGAATATAGGCGCCATAAGAACTGCTCCTCTAACCAGAGAGGTGAATTGAGAAAAGAGAGGAGAGGGAAGAAGATGGAGAGCGTCAAGCACGTCGGCGAATGCGCCGGGGAGTGGAGTATTTACATGCGGCAGATGCACAACGCCAAGGTTGCCTGTGAATGTTCAAATCGCATGCCAAGAAATCTGTTCAAAGTCAGACCCCAAAACGTTGGCTTCCATGATCTTGGTAACCAGAACAGTGGACACCCTGCAACCGCTCCACAATTACCGTTCGGCGTCGGTCGGCCATCAGCCCAGTGGAGCGGAGACGGGCCAAGTTTCTTCCAGTAGAGTGGATCCGCGTTCTCTCCGCTGTTTCCGGATCCTCATAGCACCCAGAGTAAGGGAACACCTAGCTGAACGTTCCTTTTGAGTTGACTTTTCTTCGTCTTGAGTGTTCTTGTGGAAATCCGTCCAGGCTGAGTTCTGCTTTGAGGTTCCACCCTGCACATTCTGCTTTGGGAAGTACTCCCTGAGCAACGACCGTCGCCGGCTTGGCATCCGAGTGTTGAAAGGAAGAACACAACGATACATAAACGTTGCAACGATGCCTTGCAGGCTTGGTACGATCCGTGATCCTTGTTCTCCGCTAAATTAAATACTTACGACCCCAGCCTGCTCAACCATCCGAAGATCGGGCTGTTGACGGACTCGGAGGGCGAAAAAACGACTGTTAATTGACTGGCATAATGTTCTCTTTATTCCGGGGCCATGGCGTTCGCGTGGCAGGGGTTTAACGTCGCTGTAATGTGCCATGCGATGAGCGACGGCTCCCATCCTCTAGGCTCTACGGCTGGCTGCATAGTTAGTTAGTAACAAGGGACGATGCTCTCGATTGACAAGACTGCAAGCTCCGCCGGCTGGATCACGACAAACAACAGCTTCATCGAGCTCTCGAAACATGGGCGGGATACGACAAGAGCACCGCGACGACTGCATGCGCCGGATAGCAACTTCTCCACGGCGCCGGTCGACTTCTTCGCCCATGGCAGATACCAGTAGAAACGCTCAACAGCCACGAGTTTGAGATGGCCACACTGGCACAGAAGCCTCAGACCTTGGCGCGGAGTTTGTTGCAGGCTACAAGCTGGTTGACGCCGGGATTGCCCGGAGATGTACGATAGCTCAGCGGAGGAGACTGACGCGGCTGCGAGCATGGGAGTCTTCCGGAACCAGATACGAGTATATCTATGCGCCATCCGTCAGTCTCTTATAACCGGACCCTTAAGAAATTGGGACTTACTTTTGCCGTCCATGCTGTATTGCTCGCTTTCCTCCGAATGGTCGAGCGAACCCGAAAGACGGCGACCCGAGATGTGCTTCTCCGACGACAGTAAGTGGTACCACCGCAGAATCGTCCCAGTTATGGCCCTGTTCCAAACTGCGCCTCATTGTAGCAAGATTTTCGTCGGTGGTGGACGAGTTGTGAAGGAAAAAAGGCCTTCTCCCAAAAGCTGATAGCAGAAAATGCAATGGAGTACAGTTCCCGCTCAAAGGCTCCACCGCCGACTGCGTCTCCGGATATTTGCAGGCGAAGTAATCACTGTGAGACAGCTCCAGTTCCAGCTCCAGTTCCAGTTGCCGCTTCGAGAGATCTTGCAAAGCAGAGAAGACAGATAAGTGTCCGTGCCCTCATAAGTAGTCTTTCCTCGAATACGAGGTGATGGAGGCGGAAAGAGATGGACTTCCCTTTTGGGAGACCGACTCATTCTTGCTTTTTCCCAGGTGTGAGCCAAGGGTCGGCGAGGCACGAGCCGGCCTAGGTGGTAGGCAAGGAAGACAAGCCGAAGAGGACTGCCATCAACTTGCGCGGCAAAGCCGGCTGAGATCAGATTCGCACGAATCTGATCTCGCATCTTTCTGCTTGCGCACAACGACGCGCCGCGAAAAAAGTCCTTCCACTCGTATATCTCTCGCGCTTTACGCGTTTTTTCAGAAGCCTCAGACCTTGGCGCGGAGTTTGTTGCAGGCTACAAGCTGGTTGACGCCGGGATTGCCCGGAGATGTACGATAGCTCAGCGGAGGAGACTGACGCGGCTGCGAGCATGGGAGTCTTCCGGAACCAGATACGAGTATATCTATGCGCCATCCGTCAGTCTCTTATAACCGGACCCTTAAGAAATTGGGACTTACTTTTGCCGTCCATGCTGTATTGCTCGCTTTCCTCCGAATGGTCGAGCGAACCCGAAAGACGGCGACCCGAGATGTGCTTCTCCGACGACAGTAAGTGGTACCACCGCAGAATCGTCCCAGTTATGGCCCTGTTCCAAACTGCGCCTCATTGTAGCAAGATTTTCGTCGGTGGTGGACGAGTTGTGAAGGAAAAAAGGCCTTCTCCCAAAAGCTGATAGCAGAAAATGCAATGGAGTACAGTTCCCGCTCAAAGGCTCCACCGCCGACTGCGTCTCCGGATATTTGCAGGCGAAGTAATCACTGTGAGACAGCTCCAGTTCCAGCTCCAGTTCCAGTTGCCGCTTCGAGAGATCTTGCAAAGCAGAGAAGACAGATAAGTGTCCGTGCCCTCATAAGTAGTCTTTCCTCGAATACGAGGTGATGGAGGCGGAAAGAGATGGACTTCCCTTTTGGGAGACCGACTCATTCTTGCTTTTTCCCAGGTATCGCCACTACCTCCTTGCCTCTCCAACTCGACTGACGTTACTGTACGCTTAAGTTTTGGGCCTTGTTCAATGTTGTTGTATGGTGCTTCACAAAAGATCGCAATCACTGTCTCTCTACATACCACACGACCAGCTTGCTTCCAGCCCCCATGCTGCGGCCCTTCCCCGGCTTCCTCCACCGCGCGCGCGCATCCGAATGGCCCTCATGTCGAATAGGCGAAACGCTTGAATGAAAGCGATTTGCTATCGGCGTGAGTCTGCCGCTCCCGTTCGCATGGATGGTCTGTGCCACTTGCCAAGGACAAGGAGGAGTGCTTTTTGGTTGGGACGAGAGTCCCGGGTTCGAACAGAGGTGCGTTTACGAGTGGTCTGGGTGAATTTTGGCTGATGTGCTGCAGTAAACACTCTTGAGTCGGTCCGAGGGGAGCAGATACAGAGAAGGTGAGCTACATTCTGGCTGTATCGCCTTTCCATCTACTTGGCTTCGGGCCCTGGATTTCCTCTGTGGGGAGCGACTCCTCGCATCGCTTCCTGGGCTTCAAAAGCTTCACCCTCTCTGCGTGAAGCGCCAATGGAGCGCCGTATCGGCGCCTCCCGGAATTTGCATGGAGCTCTTGGCATCGTGTCATCGTTGGGAAGAAAGCGCGCGCGGCGACGGCGGCAAAGCCCTGAATCCCCGGTGACTGCGGCATGGCCTGGCCTGAGGGGCAATTATCTGCGGGTTTCGCTCCTTTCAGAATGGAGCCACGCGAGCCCACGGACTGTGCATTATTCATCCCCGGGGATCGAGTGCATGGGACTCTAAAAGCCGCCGTTTCTCTTAAGGAAGAGGAGTCTACGTGCCAGCCGCAAAAGGGGCGGTACAGATGGCTGCGGCTGCCTTTGGTGCCACCACTAAAATGCTGCTCGGCGCGTACCTACGCGTTCTCGCGCCGCGCGATGTGGCTCACGCACTGTTGCCGTGCCCGCACTTGTGTGTGCTCTGCTCTTTCCTTTTGCTGCCCTTGGACAGCACTCCGCGCACGGGTGCGGGTGCGGGTGCGGGTGCGGGTGCGGGTGCTTGCTCGGCGGTTTCCCGAGTGCAGGAAAAAGTTTCTCTTGCTGTTTGGAGTAACGTCCTCTACTACGGCCGAAAGTACCTCGCCGCATTTTCCTTGCACGGTGCGGTGCGAAATTGCCGTCGCAGAACGGGCGAGGCTTGTCGCTGGGTGTGTTCTCCGGAGTCCGGTCGCATTCCTTGCGGTCGTGCAGCCACCTGATATGCATGGTAGCGTCGGTGTCCACCTTTTGGATTATCTGGCCTCGATTGGCTGGAGTGGTCTCACACGGGGCAACGACTACCCAGTCGCGCCGCGCGGGAAGCCCATATGCGCATTCTTCGCGTTCTTTCTTCGCGCTCAAGATTTGACTCGATCTTTTGCTGACCTTGTATTCCAGACCATACACTGCCCTCCCTTCGCCCTCCCGGCGTACTTTTCCAAGCCATCAAGATTTGGTACGCGGAGTCTCGTCTGGGAATGGCTCATACTGACAGGTCTGTCCGTCTTCAGACCCGCTCGTGACCGCACCATCCAGAAAACTGGACTAACGATTTTTGCGATCCACCCTCCTACCAGACCATCCAAACGAAGACGTCGCAAGGTCGAATTACTCAAACTGCACACTCCTCTCCGACCGTGGCGTAATACGTCCTCATGCCCGACGTCAGGCCCTATCGCTCGCACCCCTAAAACTGCGGCTCATGGCTTGCGTGCAAGTACGATGCCATGAAGCAGACGCAAGCCGGGCATGGCCTCTCCTCCTTCGCGGGGTGCCCAAACGGGCGTTCGAGGTGGCCGCAGTCCTGCGCCTCCTGACGGTCCCAGTCTGCCGACCTCCTGGACTCGGATGCCTGCCAGTCGCGTACCTGTCCGCGTTCCCGGATGTCTCCTTCACGGACGGCGCGGACGAGGCGTCTTCGCGGAGGTCGTCGCCAACTACATTCTTGGACTTTGCTCGCGGACTCGCGGACTCGCCGCCCGACACCACGACGTTCGCGCCGTGGTCGGCCTCGGCAGCCTGAGCACCCAGGTCGACGCCGCTGCACGAGGGTCAGCACAAGTACCACCCGCAGGAAGACACACTGCTCCAGCACCAGTCCCTCGACTACCGGTTACGGGCTCGCGAGCGTGCGTTGCGCCATGTCGTGGACTCAATAACCGCTGCATGGCGATGCGCTCCCGTCCGTCGCAAATACCGTTGTCGTGGCCGCCGACGCTGGGATGAGGCTACAGGCTACGATGCACTGCGAGGACGCGCGCCGCGGGTTTGTAAGGGTGCCGTAGGATCGTGGACTTCGCGCGCGAAGGACGCGGTGTGCGCGGGACGTCCGTGGGCCTTTTGGGGGCGTGCACCAGCTCGTGCGTTCCCCGCTAGCGCTGCGCGCGTGCCTCTACTGTACTTCTGTCACAGCGTCGTGACCGCTCGCAGCTCGGGACGACTCTGACTGTGATGGTGGCACAGTTGGCAACGGCGGAGTGCATGGGATGGGACTAGCGGACGAGGCGGCGGGGCATACATACCTGATCCAGAGGGGCGACCAAAGTGGTGTGTGGGCTTGACGTTCATGCATATGCCGTGGGTGTCTTTTCTTTCTCTGTGACTTGGATCTGATTCGGCCGTAGGTACGAGGGCGGGCGCAGAACTTAGGTGGTGTCCTGACGCTGGAACCAGGCTCGTGTATGTCCAGTGTTGGGCAAAGGTGGAATGGGTTCCCGCAGGACTGGCGATCTAAAATCATGAATAAATGGGGCGCGGGCCGTCTTTAGGCAAAATTCGGCGCAGATGCCTGGTTCCGGTGTACTCTGGAGTACTGTTCGGGCACTAGGACCTCGTTTAGACACACAATAACGATAGTAATAGAAAGCAATATTTGGTCTTTTTCGCAGCCGCGGCGGTCTGGAGTTCTATTTACTGCCTCGATCGGCACTGCCACGCCGCCGCTCTCTTCGACACCACGACACCAGTATCCGATGCAATCCGAAGCAGAGCTGCGCTCGTGCATTGACGAATTTACGACCTCTATCCATGCCCAATGGCTCATTCTGCGAGACCTCGAAACCCAGAGGAGTAACGCTCGATCCAGCTGAATTCCACCCGGGACCCGATGGAGGGGCTACCAGTCGAAATCCCAGCGGAAATATTCCTGCACTGTCTACCCAACATTGCTCCTGAACCAGATCCCGACGCGGCCAATTGTATTGCTCAACGTCAGCCATCTGTGGCGCGACATCGACCCGCGCTGTGGAGCCGTATTTGCATCGACTCTTTATCCTCCGAGTTTGCCGATTTCTGCAGAATTTGGATCAGTCGCGCCAGGTCTCACCCGCTATCATTTGTCTTTCCAAGCCGTCTGAAAGGACGCGCTCGGACCATCTGCAGAGTTTGGAGCTGTACATCCGGGATGGTGCGGACCTTGAACGTATAGAAGCGATCTTTCCCGCATTGAAGGCATTGTCGATCTACTCCGACGGAATAACTACAATCCCCACTCCGAGGGAATCGGTCGAGATTGTGTGCGGCTCCAGTGCTTGTGCAATGTGATTTTGACCAAGTGGTTTATGATTGGGGAATTCATGCTGGCTCTTTCGCATGGCAGGCAGAGCCATTACTAAAGCCCTGCGGCTGGGAGAGTCACAAAGTTTTGGCAACAGCGCATACATTCTGCAGTATCTTACTCTACCCGCTCTCAAGAGCCTCCCCATTACCGACTTCGCGCGGCCATTCACGTTGGTCCTCGCGATGGTAACCTCGTGTGGTACGCCGCCCCTCTAACTAACTGTTGCTCCTCTTGTGATGTCTTGTACGCCATAGATCCATTGTCCACTGTTGGAGATAGGTTTTGAGTGGGTGTCCCGCCAGGCCATGGACTCAAGACAGAGAAAGTGGACAGGCTCTGGACAGCGCTGGCGATCTGAAATGCCGAGTGGATATTCCACACACACTTGTAAATACTTGAGTTGCGTAAGGTTTGCTTGCAAAAACCGAGCCCAGTACAAGCATTTGTCCCCTCGTTGAGACTTGAGAGTCGAAGAAGAACGGAATTTCATGCCATTCAAGAGATCAATTGATTAAATCAAGATTAATAAATATTTTCGTGTGCACTGCCTTGGCACTGCCACCTGGTCCTCTTCGTCATTGCCAATCGTTATTATCGTTGCCTATGGAGTCCGAGTCCGAATCAGAGCTGCGCGCGCTCATTGACGAGCTCACAACCTCCATCCATACCCGAGAGCGCGTTCTGCGAGACCTCGAAACCAAGAGGAGCAATGCTCGATGCAGGCTAAACTTCATTCGAGATCCGATGGCACGGCTACCAGGCGAAATCTCAGCGGAAATATTCCTACACTGTCTACCCACCGACGCTCCTGAACCAGATCCCCAAGCGGCGCCAATTGTTCTGCTCAATGTCAGCCATTTGTGGCGCAACATCGGGCTTTCCGCACCAGCGTTATGGAGCCGCATTCTCATCGACTCCATCAGACTTTCTACAAAAAACTTGATCGCACTTGATTTCACTTGATCCGACTAGGAATCGGCCGATAAAGGCCCCAAGTGACAAGTGATCAAGCTAGGTCGGTTTTTACCCAAGTCCATGGGATTCTGACCGCGTCAAGTGCCCAAGTGCCCAAGTTCTCAAGCTACTCAAGTGCTCAAGTGCCGCACAAGAAAAACAAAATCAATGGCGCTAATATTTGCATGAATAAAATGGCTGTACGTGGTATACGTGAATATCTACAGCTTGAGATTTTGGGGATGAGGACAGGGGGACGGGTGGGAAAGATCTAGTACGAGCGGGGTATGGGGTAAGGGGGACGCGAGATACCGGGATAGGACACGGTATAAGATGCAGGACAGTGAGTACAAGCTCCAACTTCAAGGTCAGTTAACGGAAATGGGAATCAGCGGAGACACACACAGGAAGCTTGACGATGTTTTGACGATGTTTTGCCCGGCCCGCGGGACTGCTGGGCTCATGCAAATCCTCAATGAACTCGATGAGGCCGTAAACCTCCGAGGCGTCGGAGGACATCGTTTAAGGCACGGTCGACCTGTCACGATAGATTAGTGCAGTCTAGACATGCAAAAAAAAAAGATGTACCACTGCCGCCGCCGCAAGAGGGAAATCACCAAACGGAGTACTAACTGCCGTCGACTTTGAGAAGCGGGACCGCAACCGCAATGAAGTCGGCGCCCCAGAACCGCGTGTTTCGGTGTGCTTTATCGGCGCTGTCGAGACTCTTGCAGGAAGGCAGCCTCACGCTGGTTGATGGCGCACGGGGGTAGTAACTTGAGGTGGTTGAGGACAGCTAGGCTCCAGGGTGGTAAGAAAGTCCATTAGGGAGTAAGACGAGCTTCCAAGTCTTGCAGTAGAGAGCCTTCTTGCGATGCGAGACCTAGCCACGTATAACCCGGGGAATGCTTGGATGAGTTAGCTATAGGCCGGGATCCAAGTGCTTTGTGAAGTGGGTGAGCTTGGCGGATCTGGAAGGACGGGCGTGGGGAGGGGATGAGGGGAGAAAGAAAGATTAGAGATGTGCATCGTGGAGCCATCAAATCACGCAATGCCAACATCACGTGTGTGTGTCGGAGTTTGAATGACTTGTGTTTTTTTTTTTTTTTTTTTTTTTTGCATCTGCATTTATATACCGCAACAAGTACACGGACTACTAAGGAATGACTTGTGTTGTCGATTTCGTTTTTTTCTGACCCCACTTGTCGCTTCCACAGTGAGCTCATCGTCTAGCTCGTCCACCGTGCGTCCTTCATGCACCGTACGCGTCGAGTCGCTCTGACATCCACAGATGCCTGGATCTCTTGACGACTCCGCGGTATCTTGAGCGCGCTTGGAGCGCGCGAAAGTTTCCGCCGTTGCTGAATCCGTTTGCCTCAGGCAGACTAGCTGAGTGTAAAGGTATGTTTCCCCCTTTAGTTCGATGCCACCCTCTTCACACCCCTCAGAGATACCCCGTTACCTCGTCCGACGAGGAGGAGCTCGAAGAGCGCAACCCCTCTCCGTCGCACACAATAATATCATCGGCGCCCGCTATGCGTCTAGGACAATACTCTTTTCCTAGCAGCTCGCCGACACCCGTTTCCCTCGTTTCCCCGACAGCCCGCATCAGTAAACCCCGGATTTTGCGGTAGTGATCTGTAGTGATCTGTAGTAAAACCAATTGGTTCTGTAGTGGGATGTAGTGGGCTGTAGTGCCTGTAGTGCTACGTAGTGCGCAACCGGGGCTATGTAGCGCTATGTAGTGGATGGGCGGTGGTATGTAGTGCTCTGTAGCAGGGGGGGGATGCCGCGTAGTGCTAGGTAGCGGATGCTGGGTTATCATGTATGACATTCAGCCTAAGCAATTGAGCCAATGTTCAGTCTTCTTTCTCTTAAAATTGGCAGTCCGTATGTCAAAAATGTCAAGTTCTCGATTGCATTAATTACTACAGAACTACGACTTGCCCTGCTGCTTGTAGATTAGATTATTCCGCCTCTGCCTCGGTTTCCTCCTTGTGAAGAACCTCACGCGAAAAGGCGCGCGCGCCGACGGTGCGCAGCCGTTCGAGCGCGAGGGTCTCTTCGAGCCCGCGAAGCACCCCTTTGTGGCTCGGAGCGCCGTCGTCCCCGCGTTGAGCGGTGGGAGAACGTCGCGAGCTGGTTGTGGGCGAGGACGGGCTTGAGAAGCGTGATGTAGGTGGTTTGTGCGCCCTGCGATGCGAGACGACGGCGTAAGCGAGCGATCATCAAATCAAACGAGGCGGCAACGCGAAAAACACGAGAAAGGCGTACGTGGCCGAAAAAAAGTTGCCGACAGAAAAAAAACGAAACAAAGACACTCACGCGGAACGCAGGGAGCTGGAGCCAGAGGATGAAGATGGTCTTGAAGGCGAAATACCAGGGGAGGTAGTAGAGGACGACGCGGAGGGCAAAGCTCTCGAGGAAGTTGAAGAAGCCAAAGACGACCCAGTAGGTGAGCCATTGGATGTCATCGTGGGGCGAGGGCGACTCGATGGCCTTGAAGGAGAGGTACGCGGGGAGGGCCCAGCCGACGAGGTTGGAGACGAAGGCGGCGAGGGGGTTGATGAGGTGGAGGAACACGAGCAGAACGGAACCGCCAATGACGGCCCAGGTTTTGGGGACCTGCGTGCGCTGCTCAAAGTTGTTGAGCACCGGGTATTTCGTCAGCTGGAGTCGTGTGCGTCATCAGCCAATAAACAGGGAAAAAAGCAGCGAGACTCACTTCTTTGTCGAGCTGGTTGACATAGTACGAAGCCTTTCCTTGGGCCTCCGCGGGAGGCGCTGCGGCCGCGGGCTTGCGCTCCGGTTTGGGTTTCTCAGCAACGACCTTGGGCTTCTTGCGTTTGCGGGCGCCGTCGTCGGCGTCGCTCTCGTCGTCATCTTCCTCCGCGTCCTCGTCCGCGGGCGCGCCGCCCTCACTCACTTCGTCAGTTTCCGGCCCGCCGAATCGCGCGCTCCACTCGCGCTCATACTCCGCCAGCAGCTCGCGCCCACCCACGAGGCCGCCCAGCAGAGTCTTGAGCCCTGCAAGCTCGCGTGCAAGGCGGGCTTCGCGGTTCTTGAGGACGCGGATGTACTCGACGGCTTTGCCGAGGACGTTCGCCTTGGAACACTTGCGCGCGACCTTGACGCCGTCGACGAAGCCACGCGCATCGACGACGTCCTCATGGTCATCCGAGGAACCGGCTTCACCGGCTTTGAAAGCTGCGGCGCGGTCGACGACGCGGAGCGCGGGGACGGCCTGGCGGAGGGACTGGATGCGGGCGTTGAGATTGGTGCGGTAACGGCGCTCGATGGTGGTGTGGCTTGTTTTGGGGCGGGAAGGCGGAGCGGTATTTGCGGGGGTGTTGGAAAGGACTGCGGCGGGGACGGGGTTGGTGGTGAACGCGGGCGGTTGGGGCGAATAAGAGGGGGTGGTCTGTTGCTGCTGAGCTTGGCGCTGCTGCTGCTGTTGGTGAATTTGTTGGTGCTGCTGCTGGTCCTGATTTATCTGGACGGCAAGCACCACACCGGCTGCTTTGCGGACACGGGAAGCAAGCTCGGTCGCAGGATCGTCGTCGAACTCGGACGCAGGCGGCGAGTACGCTGCCCGGGGAGAGAAGGACCCAGACGTAGACCCGCTCTCGGATGAGCTGCGGGAGCTCATGTGCGGGGATTCAAAGGTGAACTGGAACGGGTAGACGGGTAGGGACACAGACATAGTCATATTCGAGATAGGAACGCATACATGTCGACGATTTTAGTGATCTAGCAATTCTTTTTCTCTCTTTTTCAGCCCTACTGAGCGTCAACGGTGCAAAGATGTTAAAGCGAGAGACTTACCGGCATCATCAGCGAATTAGGCAGCTCAGGTGTGGATGCTATACGGCGGCAACACTTCGTCTTGGCCGGGGGACGTGTTAGATTGCGCAGTCCCGGCGCTCATTATTGACCCTCTCACTTGGATCGGTCGCCTCCTCGTAACTCGGGGGCGGAACATACGATGGCGGCGGTCCAACAAACGGAGCGACGGTGCGCTGAGCCACAGTGGCATCCGGGGTCTTGAATTTGGCGGCCGCCTTTTTGACTGCCACAGCAATGTTTATGAAGATTTTCTTGAAGCTCGTCATCTGTGAAGCGATACGGGCCGTGTTAGAACCCACAGCGCAGAAGATGGTGGCCAAACGAACCGTTTGAGATGTTGTCTGGACAAGAATGAGGTGGGTGTATTGAGTGTGTGTTGAGTGTCACGCTGACCAAGCAAGTCACAAGCGCCGCAAGTGCGCCGTTAATCCTCCCTTCGCCGCGAGGACTTTCGTGGCGCCTGCTTTTCTTGACCTTTGGGAGGTTCGTCGGCGTCATCTGAATCGATAGAAATGGCTTTCGCCGGCGCCTTTTTCTTGGGCGGCTGGCGAGCGCGCGCTGTCCAAGTCGGAGGGAGGGCATTCAGACGGGAGCAACGGCCTCACCCGACAAAACACCCTAATATTCCCCTTCAGCTCCATAACAAGCCCATGCAGCCTCCTCCTCTCCTCCTCCCCTCTCCCCGCCTCCTCCCTCATCTGTGCTCTTTCCTCCGCCCACCCCCTCCTCTCTCCCTCCCTCTCCTCCTCGACCCGTGCGCGCTCCTCCTCTCTCTCGCGCAGGAGCGCGTTCGCGGCGGCGTTCTCCTGCTGCAGCGACCGCACCTCCGCCCCCAGATGCTCCACCCGCCCATGCAACACGCGCGCGCGCTCCCGGCCGCCCGTCTCCGCCCCCACCGCCTCCCCCAGCTCCGTGCGCAGCTTCCCCGCGCGCGCCTCCGCAGCCTCGCACTCGTCCTTCGCCTCCCTCAGCAGCCTTTCGGCGCGCCGCGCGCGGATCTCGCCCTCCTCCTCGAGGCGCGCGAGCGCGCGCCGGAGGGCGGAGGCGTCGTCTTCCGCGCGCGCGAGGGCGGTGCGGCCGGAGAGGATGGTGGCGTTGAGGGTGTGCGTTTCGGCGCGGAGGGTGTGTGTTTCGGCGCGCAGGGACGCTTCGCTCTCTTCGCGTGCGCGCAACGCAGATTTGGCGGTGGATAACTCGGAGCTGAGGACGGAGATCTGGGCGGTGAGCGCGGCGAGCTGCGCCTGCGCGGCGAGGAGCTCGGCGTGTGTCTCCGCGGCGGCAGCGGCTTGTGCGTCAGCATCGGCGGCGCCAGCGGTCGACGAAGAGGAGGCGGCGGAAGAAGAGGCGGTGGTGTGAGATTCGAGCAACGTCGCAAGCCTCTCCGTATCCTGCGTCCTTGCACTCTCGAGCGTCGCGAGCCGCTTGTGCAGGTTCGTGATCACGTCCGGCGCCGCGGCGCTCCCTGACGCGGTGCGTTTCCCCAGCGCAGAGGACGAGGGGACGCGCGACGCGCCGATGCCGACGCCCGCTGAAGGCTTGCGGATGGAATGTCGGGCGGCGGAGTTAGGAGACCGGTGCATGCGTGCGCAGCACGCATCGCCAAGTCGAATCGCGCTGGTGCGCGCGTGCCGTAGTTCGTATGTACAAATTTTGTAGGGCCGCGTTAATTGAATAGATTTGTTTTGTTGAGATCTGCGGAGTAAGAAACAGGAAAAATGAGATTCCGGGAAGTGCTCACCTCGAACGTGAACGTTGTCTTCCGCGATTGAAAGAACACACAACCTAAAAGCTGGTCAGAAAAGGAACGGAAGCATCGCACCAAGTGCGTAACGGACGGTTCAAATATATTAAAATGGGCGCAAACTCCTTGCACGGGCAGGGGCAGCAAATGGAACTTCGAAAGACGATCAGCTTGAGTTTGAGTAAGATTCGACTTACCTAGGTAGCGACTAAACAAATCGGAACGTTGAATTGGACTTGAACGAGCTAAGATGAAGATTGAAGGGTGAACTGAAGACCGAATAAGTCAACTTCGGTTCAAACTCGAAACGAACGCACGCACCGATCTCAACTTTGAATGATTAAATTAAAGCGCTCCGCGCAGTTAAATAACGAGAACGAGTTGAGCACTTTCGTTGGTTGAAAAGATTCGAAGGAACTTATTCAACCAGCGTAAGTCAGAAAGATAAGTAAGTACTTGCAGCAATTGAACCATACCGGAGTTGACGCAAACATAATCTCGATGATGTCCAGATCCTAAGAACAGGAGTCCAAGCAAATCAAGACTGGTTCAAACGAAGCCTCAGTCAACCGAACAAAAGATAGGGAGATCGAAACTGACCTGGTTCTGAATCCGCGCTTGGGTGTGTAATTTAAAGTTGTGTTGAATAGCCCCGATTCGTTGAAGGCCCCGGCGTGTAGCGCGACTGTAGCGCGACTTGCTAACGAAATGAATCAGAACTAGTTTGTCATTGGAACGAACGAATCAAATATAAACTTACCTCAACCCCGAGCAAAATTGTATCTGATGAGCCAACTTGCCCGGGACGTAGTAAACCTCGAGTATTGACCTCTTCTGTCAGCGTCAGCCCTAGGTCGGCTCAGCGAGACGGTGTTCGGCAATCCCAGCCGGGACTTCACGTTGGTCGATAACCCGGGTGCTCCGATAGAACGACAAGCCGGATACTCGTACCCGCAATCGGTGGGTAGAGGAGTCGGGTTGTTGGTTTTATTCGAGGGAGTATTCGGTGGGCCTTATAGCGATAGGGACCGCCGCAGTACCACACTCGAAGGAGCGGAGGGGAGGAGATATTTGGGAAGAAGGGGAGAGGGCGGATTGGTGAGAAGGACGCTTCGTTGTTGCCAAGCCAAAGTAGCACTGGTATTAGACGAGGTAGAATCTACCGTACATGTAGATTCTACTGAGTATTTATACGTCTCTACTATATTCGATCGGGCCCAGGGGAAGTCCCTATCTCCTACAGATAGGGTGAGTTATGCATATAGAGTTCGGAGAGGAGTTGTGGATCTCCAGGGCGATCGGGGAAGTTGGAAAGGAGTTCCTGTTCCCCTGTATGCCGTCTGAGATCCGTCTGTCGGGGTTCCATGATAACCCGGGCGTCATAGTCGAGATAACCCGGACGTTCCAGGACGGCCCGGGTGGCGCAGTGGATAATCTGGTCCTAGGAATGAGGAGTTTCGGGGCTTCGTGATAACCCGGACGGCGTAATGGATGGCGAGGAGAAAAGGAAAAAAGGGTAGCATGAGGTGGATCATGACATCACCCCCCCTCTTCAAGGTCGATGTCCTCAGCGACTTGGTTGTAGTGCAGTAATCGTTACCGCCAATAACCCGTACCGATTTATCGCGTTGAGTAGGATGGCGTAATGTTGATTTCGTCATCATCCATTTTGATTCCGTTTTTGATCGCCGCTCCGTGGGTGCCATCAAAGTCTAATCATCCCAGCCGCGGATCTAATCCGCATTTGGGCATGAGCAAACTTTAACTTGAATCAACTCCCCTGAGCTGCGGCTTCCGCGCGCCCCTGTTCAATTCAATCGCGTCTTGAATAACCCGGGGTGCCGGGATGTCGTTGCAACCCTCTCTTTCTTTCCTTCCCCCATGTCGCAACCTCCCCGCAAGCCTTTTGCACCTCCCCTCTTCGTGCCTCCAACGCCGGCGCCCCAGTACGCGCCAACTTGGCGTCTGGATCTCCGCCTTGTAGACTTCAACTCGGATTTCGCGCTTCCCCGGGACGCTGGGCGGCCACCGTCGTTCCCTACGAACCTGAACGTATCCAGCCCGGTGGCGGGCCAAGAGCCCGCCTACGCGGAATCAAGTCGCCTCCCGTTCCTTCGCGAGGACCGGTGGAGTGTCTCCAACCCGCGTCTCACTCGCTCGATCTTTCCTGCCAATCCCCCTCCTGTCTGGAACTCGGCGGTTAACCGTTCGGGAGTTGCACAACCCCCTCCGCCCCCCAGGTATAACTCGGACCTGATTCGCTGGGCCCTGGGCCGCGAGCCCTTCTCGCGCCACAGGTTGGAACCGCCCCGTCATCGCTATGTCGGCCATCGCCAGCGACCTTGGTGTCGTCTTCTCCGCGATCTCGCGGAAGACAAATCAATTCCTTTCGCCGATATCGCCCACGAGATTTGCCTCGTTCACATCGTGATGCGCTGGTATTTTCTGCAAATCGTCGGGCCTCGATATGCTCCCGTCCGTGTGTTCTGGGCGCGCCGCCCAGGCGGGAACAACTACGTATTCCGCCAGTTCGTTCCGGGGAATCCCCCCAACCCGCCTGTGCGCGATTTGTCGCGCGAACTCATCGACGAGGTGGACGTCTTGACCGCCGCCATGGAGATCTTCGAGCGGAACCCGGCGGCAGAGGCAGAAGCCCTCATCCTTCGTCTGGCGAGTATCTCGCCTTCTTTTACTGCAGCGGGTTTACTAACCCGCCTTTTACAGTTGTTCTTCGAGCGCTACTTGTGCTGGTTGACGCAAATCGGCGCCAACGTCCGGTTTTCGCACTATTATCTGGAGATTCTCGATCGCGCGATGCGCGCTCAATACCCCGAGTCCTCTGAGGTGGAGCGTCGGGACGAGTTGACTCGCCTCCGCGGCGAGCTCCTCATGCGTGACAACGTCCCGTATGTGGTGGCCAACTTGGGCCAACCAATAACCCGGGTGCGAACCATCGCGACGAACTGGGTGGACCCCCGTGTCGATGACCACGGGCTGCCCTCCGACCAGCCGTATGTGTTCGAGAGCGTCGGGATGGCGGAGCTTTTTGACCGTTCGTATTCTTCTTTTCGCACCATTTGATCGGGTTCCTGAAGTTCGTCCATAGTTCTTGCTCAGGTCGGCCTCAACGGCCCTGGTGCGCGGATCCCGGGGGGAGAAGAACCCCCCGACTATTCTTTCACGTCGGCGGTTTTGGAGGGCGCTGAACTCGACGCCTTTGTGTTGGAACAAGGGGAGGATCCGCATTCTGTGCTGGGAGCCACTGCCCCCGTTCCCCCATCCACCCCCACGCCGTCCCCGTCACCCGTCCCTCCACGCGTGCCGTCTCCTACTTCCCCTGTCGTCCCGAGCGAGCCCCTCGCTGGCGCAGGTGAGGCGATGGATGTCGACGAGGACTTCATCTCGCTTCCTCCTGCGAGTCCTCGTCCGTCGCCTTTCAAGATCAAGATCCCGTCGAGGAAGCGACACCGTGCTCGAGTGGAGTCGGAGGAGGACGAGGAAGACGTTCGGCCCCAGGTGCGGAGGAGTCGGTCCCCCGCGGGCAGAGCGTCGCCGCCGCCCATTCCTGACGCGGGTTCTTGGGGAAATTCTCGCCCTCGTCGCTCGCCCGTGGCACCATCGTCTCGTCGGTATCCCCTTCGGTCCCCTGCGTCTAGTGGCCGCGCGCAGCCTCCTCGCCAGCCGCGTTGGTTCCCGCCCGAGGCTCGGAGGTCCAGATCTCCTCCTCGCAAGCGGATGCGTCTGCGAGGGCGGGGTTACATCCCGCCGCCTCGTTCGCGCTTGTTCGCCAACCGCCAGATCCCGGAGGCGCCCCGCCTTACCCGAGACGATAGCATCGCGCCTTCCACCTTCGAGCACGAAGGCCACCGGGCTATTGGGGCCGTGGTTAGGCAACTACTGCCTGCCTGTCGGCGGTGTGGGTCGGGAAGATTCTGCACCGACGACACGGATCCCAACGAGCGGCAACCCAACAAGCCGCGTCGCACTTGTAAGCGGTGCTTTGGCAAGCACGAGACGTGCGAGTCGTGGGGCGAGTTCTACGCTGCGTACTCGGATGAGGACGAGGTCGCGTTGCGTGCCTTCCAGTTCGAGTACTGGGAGCACCTTGGGAACGGGGTGTACCAACTCCTGCACCCCGACGGTCGATTGTCGGACTTGGGCGCCTTGTGTGAGTTTTCTTTTATTGTTCTTCCTTCGAGTTTGCCTGACGCCATGTTCTTTTTCAGCGCACGAATTCCCGTACCGCGTCTTCCTGGGTCGTTTCCTGCCGCTGCAGAACACCCAGCGTTCCTATAGGCGACGCGGGGATGGGGACCGCGGCGTAGTGCGGGCGCGGGCACCGAGACCCGCGCGGGCGCGGGCACCGAGACCCGCGTCTCGTTCTCCGTCCAGCCGGTCTTCGTCGAGTAGTCGCAGTTCCCCCACGATCTCTCCTTCGGAGTTGGGGGACGACCCCCTGGACTACGATCTGGAGGACGAACCGGCTCTGCCGCCTTCGCAACAGGCGTCTTCAAGTCGGATTCCTGACCCCTCAGCGCGCGCGTCGATGGCGGCGGGGTCGACAACCCGCCCGAGTAATGCGGAGGCGAACGAGTCCTCCGTGTCCTTGGCGGCCCTCCTCCTCCACTCGCAGTCCGATTTGCCTGAGGAGACCGTGGTCCGAGACGCGACGCGTTTCTCCGCAATGCTCGACTCCCAGCCCGATGTCGACCGCGAGCAATTTCTCGCTTACATGCGGGGGATTCTGGACGAGGTGGAGCAGTTGGGGAGTTCGAGCGGGAGCGCCTCGTCGACGGACCGCAAAGGGAAAGGCCGGGCGAAGTAGTCCTTCCGGGAGCGCGCCATCCACTGGCCCTCCCGCGTACGCATGCAAAGTTTGTACCGCCATCTCTTGCCGTATATTTTGTTTGTTTTTTGTTCTTTACTCTTGAAATGTGAAGATGTTGGTTTCTCGGTTGAACCGTGTGAAGTCGAATAGTCGCGAATCAAAACTGAACCGGAAGCAGTTGGATTTTAAGTGATTAGATAGCAGATTTTGAGAAAGGATTTGGATGGGGTATAGGACGGCCCGGCCGTCTATCTTCATCAAGAATCGCGATCCTAATCGGGGTTCCTTCTCTTCGGCACCGCGTAAGGTGCCCCATTGTCATGGACCATAGTTCGCATGCCATGGGGTTCGTTTTGTTCCGACGCGAGTCGCGCGCTTCGCGTGTGTGGGTCGATGATAATCAAGTCGTCCAAGAAGGCCCGTACCCCCGTATCCTCTAGGGGCGGCATTCCTGCTTCGTTGGCGAAGATCCCGGGTAACTCCCCGGAATCCAATTGTGCGGCAAACGCACTTCTTCTCGGGTTGTTGCCCCGAGGATGCGGTCCTCTCCTATGCCCGCATCGAGGGTGGCCGGGTTGTGCCTGCGGTCGGCCGACACGCAACAACAACAACCCGGTGCGGTGGATTAAACCACGTAGTGTCTGGAGTACGGGGTTCCCAACTGGATAATTTCCCCGGTGTCCACGCCGTGTCGCGGGGTGGGCGGGTTGTCGATTAACCCCGGCCATGGCGATCCCCGCGAGTATGGCCAAGAGCAACACCCATGTTATCGTCTTCAGGGGTTCGGTTGCTCCAGCGGTTGCCCCGCCTTCTTGCAGATAAATGTTGATCTGCATATCTCTCGATGGGTTTTTTCTTCGTTCGTACCAAGGAAGTCGGGGTGGGTAGACTAGATTCTACCTTCTGTCAGCGTCAGCCCTAGGTCGGCTCAGCGAGACGGTGTTCGGCAATCCCAGCCGGGACTTCACGTTGGTCGATAACCCGGGTGCTCCGATAGAACGACAAGCCGGATACTCGTACCCGCAATCGGTGGGTAGAGGAGTCGGGTTGTTGGTTTTATTCGAGGGAGTATTCGGTGGGCCTTATAGCGATAGGGACCGCCGCAGTACCACACTCGAAGGAGCGGAGGGGAGGAGATATTTGGGAAGAAGGGGAGAGGGCGGATTGGTGAGAAGGACGCTTCGTTGTTGCCAAGCCAAAGTAGCACTGGTATTAGACGAGGTAGAATCTACCGTACATGTAGATTCTACTGAGTATTTATACGTCTCTACTATATTCGATCGGGCCCAGGGGAAGTCCCTATCTCCTACAGATAGGGTGAGTTATGCATATAGAGTTCGGAGAGGAGTTGTGGATCTCCAGGGCGATCGGGGAAGTTGGAAAGGAGTTCCTGTTCCCCTGTATGCCGTCTGAGATCCGTCTGTCGGGGTTCCATGATAACCCGGGCGTCATAGTCGAGATAACCCGGACGTTCCAGGACGGCCCGGGTGGCGCAGTGGATAATCTGGTCCTAGGAATGAGGAGTTTCGGGGCTTCGTGATAACCCGGACGGCGTAATGGATGGCGAGGAGAAAAGGAAAAAAGGGTAGCATGAGGTGGATCATGACATCTTCAAGGACAATTCAGCGAGAGTTATAACGAGAGGAAGGAACATACCCGGAGGTAAGGCAGCTACGGCTTCGGCATTCTCAGCTCGGGAAATACTTGAATAGATTCCGCGTTCAATGCCTTGCATACAACACCAACCGCAAGTTGAATCAACGATGGAGGCCTATTAAATTCAGTTAGGCAAGATGTTGAGCAAGAAATAAATTCAACACACCTTCGGCATGGAGTGTAGAGCCCGACTACGAGGAAGACTACAAGGTTAAACGGGTTGAGCCAATGCGAAGTATATATTCCGGAATGAAACCTACCTTCTGACGCTCGAAGTATCCAAAGATTGGGGTACGAGATGGGTCGGACGCGTCACCGATATCCAACAGTCCAATCATCAATTCTGGTCAAGTCAGTGAGCGACCGAATAAATTGTGAACATTCGACATACCTGATGTCGAAGATACAGCAGCGAGTCTCGCATTAAATGCGGCTCAGTAATCCCAAGCCGAACAGAAAGCTATTGAGACAAGTCAGTATCATATACGCTGGATTGAAACTAAAAGCTTACCTATCGTTGACAAGACAAGACGGTCGAGCCTTCAGAGTTGAAATCCGGCCATTGAAGATGCAACACGCGACTTGGATTGCTAGGTTCATACTCGACGGTCTATTGTTGGGGAACCAAGTCAGTAGAGAAGATGGAGCCCGAATAAACACGTACCGAAATCCAACCACAGGTTGAACCCACAACCAGGATCCCAGTTCCCTCGAATCCAACCCAAGTTCACAATCAAGTCAAAGCAAAATGAATCTATCATCTGTAGGAAATGTAAGTGAAATGGACGAAGTGGAAGGAAAGATGAGCGACGCACTCTTCCGCCTGAATCCCTACGCAATAAATGGGTGGTAGGGGAAACATGGGAGCGTGTCCCGCCAGCCTAATGACGTCGTGCCCTAAGTCAATGACAGATTCTTTTAGTCAATGACAGATTCTTTTAGTTGTCAAGATTAGATCAGATTAGATTCGATTAGACCGATCTTGAGCATCATCCGGATGGTGGTTCTCACAAGTCGATGAGCAAAAGACGATTGCAGAAACGTTTACTACGTTAAACGAACACAATTTATCTGCGTGGGCATGAGCAAAAACAATCTCATGCACAGCGAGAGCCACGTACCTTACAACTTCTGCCGCAATGCAGGTATATCTACTCGTCCAGTGCCCAGAAAATTTCTTTGGTAAAGAAGGGGTTCAGCCAAAAATTAGTACAGTAGTGGAAGGTATTCTGGACTGTGAGTTGTCTATTCGCGGTTTTTCCAAACATCGGGTTCAAATCGACGGCTGCTCGTAGTCGCTCCAGGGGGATGACGTCCCCCACAATGGTTTTATCATCCCTGATAGCCCGCGAAGCTTTGTACAGGCGCGTGCTTGGATCTGGCTCGGGAGCAACATTGAACCGCTGGACGTACGCCAAAAATTGGTCCTTTCCGGTCGGTGGGACAGAGTTTCGCTCGGGAACAGCACGAAAGATCAACTTTAATTCGCACACGTTATGCCCTGCAAAAAATGATGAAGTTAGAGACGATGTGAAAGTGCAGTACGCTTATGCCTACCCTGGAGTTTACTCTCCGGCCAACGGTAATGAGGATCAGTATTGACGAGCACTGGATCTCCGCGACCATATGGCCATTCTTGACTGGGAGGGCTGCAGTTGACCGTCGCTGGATCCAGAATTTTTTTCGGATCATGATACGCCTTGCTCTGTAACGCCACTCCGTCCCATACCTGGAGCTTGAACCCCAGCCGCACGGTGGCTGCAGCGTTGGGGCGCCTGCCCCCGATCATCATGGGCCCGTCATCGGGTTGCGCCCGATGTATGAAAGCTCGGAGAGCTGCTGGCAGATCCGGAAGAGCGAATAGGGTTACTACTTCATCAACATTGAGGCGACGGCCAGGCGTAGGGTCCCGGTTGAGACAGAAAGCAGTTCTACCATCTGCGGAGGTGAAGCAACGGAATGGCTGGAGTGCGTCTGGTTGCCGCAATAGTGCAAGACTGCGTGCAAAATAATTGGTGATGTCCCGAGGACCAGCAACGGGCCCGATCTGCTCCACCAGCTCCGAACTACTGTTTAGGAATTTCTGCGCATTATGGGCCGCATCGTCGTTGGCATCGACGTCATCATAAGCGAGCGGGAGTCCAGGGACACCCATGTCAACGCGCGCACTGTGCATTGCAGTGGCCAGCTGAAAGAATCGGACTTTGTCCCTACGATCCAGGTGACGAACGATCTGAGCTTCATAGCCGTGATTGTTTGAGTTCCGGGCGGGTTCCTTCACCAGTTCGATGTGGGCGTGCTCCGTGACATCGGCGGTCCAATGGAGAGGAACTCCGGTTGCTCTGATGGACGGGACAACGGACTGGAGGAATTCGAGCTTGGGGATGCCATGCCAAGTCTGGATAGCGTTCCCCTTGGCCCCTTGCCGTGCTCCCGCATCCGTAATGTGCTTTTTGTTATCGTGAAACGCCTTGAGACTGGCATCCATCTTGGTCAACATTGTTTCATTGATGCGCGGAGCTTGCCCGCGATAGAAAAAGGTGACCAGACTTTGGAAGGCTGTCGCAATTGCCGTCGGGACGGCGCCCGCGATGACAACGAGAAGATAGCGCAAAATGTCCCGCTGTTCTACCCCGGTCACCTGTTTCGCTTTTGATATACCTCCCGTGAACTTCCGCATGCCGGTATGCCACCGCAACAATGTAAAGCGGAAATCGATTTCCGCTTTACCGACAACATTCATAGCCCATTTGACGATGTGGTCCCAGGAAAATTTAAACCAGTGGTGGAGCATTTCTGACGTCAGGAACACCGACGGCTCGGCTAGAAACCAATCTTGCCAAAAGGGTCGGTGCACCCCGTTGAGGCCGCGGTCTTTGGCAGCTTTGATGTAAGGCAGCAGGTCGTTCCAAGGATCCAGACCCAGACCCTGGGGCTCGGGGCCTTCTATTTCATGCAGTTTTTGCATCGTGTGTGCGCGAGATCGGACTGGGTGGCGGAAATTATCGCCCAACTGTATGTTAGTCGCCGTTGTTACAGGCGACGTTTTTGAGGCAACGATGGCGATCATGCACGCTTCAGGGGTGTCGACGATGTATGCCGTGATCACGGTATGGAACATTCTGAGGTTGCCCACCGGGTCCGCCATCATCTTGCCAACTAAAGCCGCAACTTTGAGAGGCTTGAGGACGAAGTCCATCATTGAGTGGAACATGCGACTCTTCAAAACTCCCCTGACTTCGGCGTTTTTTTCGGTGAATTTGACGATGGGAATCAACATCAAAAGCAAGAATGCGTGGAAGGACGCTTTCATGCGAAACCAGGCATCGATCAGGGCCGTGCTGAGTAGAACGGGGTGAGCATTTTTACCACCCGTCATGTTCGTGAGGTGGGTTTCGTCGGAGGTAAGGATACATCCGCCGAGGGTGTGACCCTCCGGTATTTCTTTCTGAAATGGGATATTAGGATCGTCCGAGGGCGAGGAGAAATAATACTTGCCTGCATATCCCAGGCCGCGGTTCCTGAGAGCCACTCTGTATAGCTTCTCGTCAGCCTCGCCGAGCTTTCCCAAAGCTTGAAAGGCGTGAAGTGGATGTGGCCCTGGACCAGGGGATTCGACAAAAGCTCTTGTAGGCATTCGATGGGATCTCTCCAGAACAGATATACAGGCTTCTCTGTGGGTAGTTCGGTGGGCCACAGCTTCACCTGCCACTCTGGGCGTCGCGGCAAACTCGCAATCCGGTCCCGCATTTCCTTTGCTGAACGGAAAGACAGATTCATCCCGCTCTGCTCGAGAGATTATATCAGTTTCATTCACGTCTTCTGAACATCAGGGAGCGCTTACCACCAGTTGTAGTTTCAGAAACCGGTCGACCTGGGCCATGGTCATTTTGGAGTTGTTTAGAAAAGCTACGAGCTCCCATTCCGCAGCGGACGCCCAAGGGTAATATATGTTGTTGGAAGATGCCCGCTGCTCGGAATATTTATCTTTCCGGAACGTCTCGAGGAAGGTGTCTCCTCGTCCTTGAACTTGCGCGGCGCCCGCGTAGTAATCCTTGACGGGCCCCGTCGCAGGTGCGGGTGGATGCTCCGGATGCTCCAGATGACCCAGACCAAATGCATTGTCGTCATCCTCCGGAGGATTGAGATCAGGTGTATGATCCTCTTCGAGATCCATGCGAGCATCGTCTTCGTCTTCGTCCCCATATCCTTGTGCTCGTTGCCATTGGTGGGCGCTGTCATGAGCCAAAAGTGTTTGGACTCAGGATGAAATTGATGATGGAAAAATCCGACTCCTCAGAAATGGATAAAATTGGTAAAACTGGAAATCACCTTCCTGCGCTGTCCTCCGACATCGCTAGAGGCCTCGCACGTCATGACAACACCGCTAGAAGCAGTGATGTCATCGCTTGGAACAATGGCGAGATGCACAGTGACGTCATCGCCCAAGAACAATGGAGGAAAAGACAATAATGATGCCATCGCTCAAGAACAATGGCATTATACGGAATACGATGGAACAATGACATCATAGATAGAATAATCCATACGAAACCATACATATGACCTCATTATTTACCTACAGTATAAATAGAGCTCACGTACTCCTGTAAAAATAACCAATAACCCACCTACGAATCAATCTACGTCCTACGCCCCCACGTTTTTGTGCCTACTGTGCGATCTCAGTAGTCACCACGTTTTGTGTTTTCTGTGCGATCTCAGAATTCACCACGCCCTACGTTTTTGTGTTCTCTGTGCGATCTCAGAGTTCACCACGCCCTACGATTTTGTGTTTACTGTGCGATCTCAGTACTCACCACGCCCCACGTCTTTGTGTTTACTGTGCGATCTCAGTATTCACCACATTTTTGAGCTTATAAGGGTCACTCGGATTCTTATAAGTTCCTACGCTCTCGAACAATCTAGTAAACGCGGTTTTATTAGTTTGTTCACCCTACGTCTACGCCGCCGCCGCCGCCTCAGTTGATAGATACTCGATTTATCTGCTGGGACACCTACGTCTTCGCTTTTGGAATTAACTTGTGAACGAATCACTTGTTTGTTCCACCCCTACGCCGCCTTCCTTGAGTACACTTGTGGGATTCGCCTACTTGTATACTCACTCTATCGTCTGCCTCCCTTGCGTTTTTCTTTGATTTGACAAAGCGTTTATTCTCACCACCCAATCCTCGTGTCATTGCGACCTTGGACGAGAGCCTTGCCACTTTATTGAAAGCCTTTCGAGCACACTTGTTAGTTCGTTTATACAAGTAAGCTCGTTCTACTCGCCGCACTCCCAACCATCTACTCGCCGACCTCCGCCTTCGTCAGATTCGTCCCTTGATACGCTTTCGCACTTCGAGGCATTCTAGAGACATTTTGACAACTTAGGGAAATTCGAACCTTTGGAGAAACACTCGGACAAAGTCAATCCCAGTGGACCTCCTGTATTAACCAATAATACGCTTGACATCATTGGTGACCACCGCAGGGGGATTATATTCATATAATTTCCCTCTTTTGTCAAGTTCGACTCGTATTTTCCACGAAACTCCCCCACGACTTCCACCACCACCATGCATTTAACCAACGACCATTCTCAGGCTAATGTATATCCAGAAGCTTCGACAAGCATGCTTCCAGATTTACAAATGCCCGCTCCAGACTCTGGGCCAGCACCGCCACCGATGACGCAGTTCGTTAATCCGGCACGCCGCGCCCATCTTCCTTTCCCCAATCTGACGTCATCCAACACCCGTCTCCATCCGTCTCAATTCCAAACAGGGAACCCTGACTCGGAACAGGACTCGCAGGATGCCGCCTATTCTTCCTCTGAAGACGATGCATCATCGTCGGCTTCAGAACCTCCACCGCCATCTCGCATGAAGAGTTCTGTGCCCATCTTCGGCTCAGGCTCTACGCGCACGGTTTTGGATATGCCTTTGCGAGGAAGCAAGGACGCACCCAAACTGTTCCGTGGGCATCATGCTGAAGTGGAATACTTCATTGCGCATTACGATCGGTTACTTGTGAAATTCCATGTAACAGATCCTACTGATCAATGCAAGTTAATTTTGGATTACTGTGCCCCAGACGTACAAGGATTCATTCGCGCTTCCAAATATTATCAGCAACGGAACTGGCCCAAATTGCGTCGTGAAATACTCCAGAGTTACGACGCAGACCGAGCCACTTCTAGATATAAGCCGAGTGACATCGCAACCTATACGTTGAAGACGCAGTCCAAGCCCTTCCATAACCTCTCGCAATGGAAGAAATATTTCATCAAATACAAGACCATGGCTGGAATATTGCTGCAGCAAGGTCACATCACCCAAGTCAATTACGACGTCTATTTCTGGTTGGGGATACAACTAGACTTACGTCGCACCTTGGAGCAGCGAATAAATCAGCTCAACCCCACGCGCAGTTTTAATCGCCAATATTCAGTTCGCGAGATCAATGTCGCAGCTGAATGGTACTTCCGCAGGAATCGCGCGGAAGCCATGGTGGTTAATGCCGCAGATTATGGTGTGGATTTGGACAGCGATACTACGGATGTTGAATCTGAAGAGGAGTCGGAAGACAGCGACGACTCTGATTATGAAACATATCGCAGGAAGCATCGAGCCAAAGCCCGCGCTAAGAAGGCGAAAGCCAAGAAGAAGTCGAAGAAGACAACTTCCACTGCCGCCGGGACCAGCAAGGGAAAGACCCTTCAAACCGCTGGAACCGCCGAGGAAGTCACCAGTTTAATTCGGCAGCTTAACAAGATGTCGATCACCGACCCAGAATATCCACCTGTTTATTACAAGGTTCTTTCGCTGGACACAACGGGTATTGCGGCCAAATGTGTTCAGCCGCCCAGAATCGCGCCGGCTTGGTTTGATTCAGGACCCAAAGGACCCCCGAGAAACAAGGAATTTAAAGGTTCTGCACCTGAGAGCACAGGAGTTGCAGGCGCCGCGCCAACATACCCCAACAATATTCCTCTAGGCGCGTCGCGAACAGATAATTTCGGATGCTTTGGCTGCGGACAAGACGGCCATCGCATTGGCGACTGTCCTGAAATCAAGGATCTAGTCGCCAAAGACATTGTAGTGTTCGACCCTGAAAACCGACGGGTGCGCATGAAGAATGGAAGCTTCATTCGTCGAGGACAAGGCGAGACACTGGCGCAAGCCGCTGCTCGAATTGCTGCTCCACGAGTAATGTTCACCACCACCTCACAAGATTATGAATCGCCGTACGCACTAAGAACAGTGTATCAGAGCGCGTACATCGAAGCCTTACCCTCTGATAGCGAGTCAGAATATGACTCGGCGCAAGAACAGAAGGAAATGGACGCGCATTGGTACGCCCAACCATCTGACCCCGATGACGCATCTGGATCTGACCGCGAAGTCTACGTCACCGTTCCCCGCGGGCTAGACGAGTCGGATCAAGGGAACAATGTTCATGCGGCGGAACGAACCGTGCCGAGTACGCGTACGGCACGGCGCGAAGTCTTTGACGGGGTGCATTTGCCGAAACGAGACCGTTCTGGGCCCAGTCACGTGACCGGCCCGAACAATGGTCCGGCAAAAGCCGCCGACCAGAAAGGAAAGATGAAGGACTCACCTGAAAACAAGCCGGCTGTCAAAAAGGTGCGCGACATGCTGCCGGATTTAACGCCTGCAGACGTTCGCGTGCCCAGGAATGACGTCGACGTTGATATGGAAGCCCCGCCACGTGTCGATGAAAATCTCCCCAAAGAGAGGAGATCACCAATCGCATCAGTTAAGAAGCAGCAAGAAAGTTCAAAAAGGAAAGAAGAAGAACAAACTAGCAAACCCGCAGCACGGCATTCAGATATTCAAGGGACTGTACATGTCCCTTCAATAATTGATCGCATACTTGATTTGACTATCCCCATGACGGTGCGGGAGGCATTCGTATCGTCAAAAGAAATACGCACCGGCATATTGGAGACAATTCGCCTCAAGAACGTCAAAGCAGTCTTGCTAGGACGGTCACACAACAATCCCTTAGTCGCTAATTGGAACTGGCCTCGAACAGAAGGAATTTTAATTCGAGTCGAGGTGGAAACCAATGGAAAGATTGTTACAGCAATTATCGATACAGGATCCCAGCTCGACGTGGTTCGTGCAGACGTCGCCGCATTAAAAATTCGGCATCCAGTGGACATGTGCAAAGTGATGTCTATGAACGACGCTAATGGAGGACGCGGTGAACTCCGCGGCTACATCAGCGATGTGGAATTTAATTGCGGCGGTGTAATGACACGCACCGATCTATGGGTAAGCCACCAGGCCCCCTTTGAACTTCTTCTTGGTCGTCCATGGCAACGAGGAAATCTTGTTACCATCGACGAGCGGGATGAAGGGACGTACCTGGTTTTCAAAGACCCCGAGACTCGTCAACCTCGATATGAGCTCCTGGCCATTCCATACGAAGTCGTTAAAGACTCGTCGGCCGCCAACCACTTCACGTCCCAATCGTTGCTGTACTCCGCGGGGTCTTCTAAATCGGAAGTTTCCGACAAGAAAAACTGGGGTCCTGCGGCGTCGGTGATTAGGTACGACGAGTCACAATGCAAAAAGGAGAACAATGTCACTCACCTATTTTGGGGGATTTCTGTATCCAAAATACTTCGGATGAGCGTCGAGTTATTGTTCTGTTGGACGCTTTGGACCACGATTTGGACCAAGAGAATCCCAACAATGACAAGATGCCCGATTAGGAAAGAATCTTTGGAACCCGAAAGCGGCGAGTTTAAAGGGCGGGTATTCGGGACACGATCCCCCCCTTCTATTACTCCGAAAACGCTTGAAACTCCATTACTCAAACACCCCCGAATGCCCTCACCAACCCCACTAAATCCAAACGCCTCCCCGTTTCGTCCTTCCACTCATCCGCACACCCCCACTTTTCACTTCACCACCCCGCGTTTTACACGAACTCCCAACACCATCACTCCGCTGAACCACAGGGCTGGACTCCGTGCTTCATCACTCGCCCCCATTACCTGCGACGTACTCGATCGCACCCGCACCCACGTCTTCGGGATCGAGGATCGCCTCCCTCACGGAGGAACCGCCCTGACTCGCGTGCGTGCGGCATCCAACCAGCAGTGGATGCAACACCGGTCAGGACAGCTACCCGAAGTGCGTCCAGGCTCCGTTGTGTCCCCCCAAACCCTTTTTACCGGACGAGAAACGCGCCCAGACGGGCAGGAACTCTACCACGCAATATTCCTCAACTCTAGGATGCTCATACACGACCCAATTGCCGGCCGACCGGGCGCGGTGAATGGACATGTAATGGCCACTCTCGTTGCTGCACCCTCGGATAACCGACCTTGGCCCCACGAAGTCGCTTTCCCTTCCCCTTTGCACACCCGGAACTCTCTCCCCACGTACGGCCCTGCCGTGCACGCCGAGGTAGAGCGACAGCGTCGTCCTGGCGGCCCTTATCGACTTCGCATTGATCGACGAATTGAGCGCATCAATCGCTCGCCGGGTCGCGCAATGGATATCGTGGATGGGATTCCCGCCGCGCCACTTCTGCTCTCAGCCCCGCTGCCGCAGATGCGCACCGCCGCCCCTCAGCGCCTCCTCCCAGCTCCATTGACATCGCCCCCGATGTTCGCGCCGCCCGCGGCTTCACTTTTTACCACCACACCATTAGACGCCGTCTTGCAGGGGCAAAACACCCTCCCCACGCAACCCGCCGCGTCGCCATTCACCTTCACGCCGCTGGACACCGCGATACGGGGTCGGCGCACCCAGCGAGGAAGAGCCAGACAGGTGGGTCGCGATTCGCGGCGAGCCCGCTTCTTCCTCACCCATCCACCTAACGAGCCACCAAAGTGCGATACACGCGCCCTGGTGCGCTTCGGCACCGACGCCGAGACGGGCCACCACGTACTTCGCCCCGTTCGAACGCGAAAAGGAAAGGGCAAGCGCCCAGATACGCCAGCGCCGCCCTTTCGTCTGCTCACCGACCGCCCCACGCTGCTCGAGGATGCAGGACGGTCGGGTGAAGACGTCAGCATGGCTTCGGTCTCCACCCGCTCGACGAACGCGTCCCCGTCGCCACCACGTTCCCCCAACAACGCCGAGCCCACGCTGCCTTCTATTGCAGAAGAGCCCACCTCTGGGCCAACTACTTGCACGCCTTTGCCGCGCAGCTGGGCGGTGTCGAACTCACGTCTTGAAAACCTTCAGCAAGATGCGAAGAGATGTGCGGCGTCGGCCAGGCTGATTCCCACAGAAAGCGTGCAAGGATTTGTATTCAGCTTGAGCAAGTCCCTAGAAGAAGCCGCGAAAGTCGTTCAGTCCACGGGGGGACCCAGCCAGAGGAGCGCGGGAGACGACCGCATGGAAACCGACGAGCCGGAGGAGTTTGCAGAGCCAGAGGAGCATCGCGATGGTGAGCGCCAGAATTCGTCGTTACGACGAGGAACGGAGCTGACACCGGATCCGTCAGCCGCGAACGGATTCCCACGTCACGGAACGGACCACGGACCGCGAACCGGGCGTGTACGCGCGTCCAGCTCCTCTACTCTATCCTCTCTTTCGCTTTCCAGCCCAGATGGGCACGGCTTCGAACTCATATCTCTGCCCTCCGGGGGCAATCCTGCCGCAAAAACTCGCCATCCTGAGGACTCTTCAGCCCCATGTGACTTCTCACCGTCCCCTTTGGATTGTCGTTCCGTTGCCCACTCCCCCCGATCTCAGCCACGCCTTCTTGACCATTCCGACGTTGACTCCCTCCCCTCCCTGCAAGATCTTTCGTCTGATGAGGGAGTTCTCCCGGAGGAAGGGTCGGAGTGCGTCCCCCATTTGACATCTTTTCCAGTCGTTAACGATTCGGGCAGGGGGAGTTTTGCTTGTGCTAATTTTGAAACCACTGTACACGACGACGCTACCTCTATCCCCCGAGCAGAGCTTGAGGCTCAATTCGAGCGTATCGCCCGCCCTCCATCCACGCCTGCCAACCACGATTGGCCCACGACCATCGAATGGACGCGCAGTCACGCCAGATTCGTGGCCAACGTGCGTAACCACCAACATTCGGACGCGCTCGCCCTGCTGCGACAAGCCACGATTCTGGTGGAAGGCTTACCCGAGATCCTCGACAGCGAGGGCATGCGAGCTAACCAGCACGTTGACACGGACCTTATCAACGTGCTCGCCGACGCCAGCGTCTCGGACGAGGGCTGCGCCAGCCTTGCCCAACGCGTTCAAAGCATTAGAGACGCGGTGGACGCCCACTCACCCGGACTTGTCGACGATTCGCCGTTTCTTCACAACATATCTAGTGTCCCTGTCGCATTGGACGGGTCCCGCCATCGCCTTCTTAGCGCGCGCGCCCTTGCTCAACCCATCTCCTACCGCTACGCTATCTACGTGTTGGCGCGCCATTACCCGGACTGGCTGGACGCCTACGCCCGACTGCGCCGCCTGGTACGCGCCTTTCTTCGTTATCTCGAAGACCTCTTCAAGCAACGCGGGTGGGACCTTAACGAGGAGCTCCTTCACCGGTCGGCTCCCGTACCCCCGCCCTATCTTACCCCATCCGAATATTCGCGCTTTCGAATCTTTCTCTACGCTTTCGAGTCGCACGGATATGGAGAAGTTGCTGGTGCTATGGCGGAATTTCTGCGCTACCGTTTCCGGGAGCCAGAAATTGTATCCCATCTTTTGCATGCCGGATTATTCGACCCTCACGATATCCATCGCAACGGCGCTCGCGGGGAAGTTTTCATTACCCGCCGTCGTGCACTGGTGTCATATCGGGCAAGTCAAAATCTTGCACGTCCCCGTAGAGACCCTTATTTCTTTCCTCAGAACCGAATCGCTTCGCGTCAATATGCTAGCGAGGGCGCTTCTACAGGAAACTAAGGAGGGGATTAGTAAGTCTGCAGCGAAATTGTTCCCCGCGGACGAACTAATCCTCCTACTCTTAAGTGCTTGCTGCCTAGCCGATGGCCCGACTTACCCACATCACGCCATATTTTTGATACTCTTGCTTTTTGTACGATCAACTTCAGCCACGGACATCTCGACACTGGAAATGTGTCTCCCTTTCTTGGACTCGCGCGGATCGCGCTTCTCTACTTTTTCTATTCTTGATTCCCCTTCTTTCTTTCTCCAACGACTCGCTTCCTCGAACTTTGGTTTTCTTTTTACGACTACTTACGATCTTTTCCTGAAATTGGACTCCTGCTTGATGTTCATAACCACTACGATACCAGAATGTTTTTCTTGGACTCTTGTTACGAACCATTCTTTATCTCTTGCCCGTTTGCTTTCTTGGACTTCATCCACGGACTTTTACTTGTATATTTCCTACTTTTCACAACTGGCTTTGAACGGATACTATCTTTTACTGTACTTATTATTTCTGTACTTACTTGTTTTCAGTTACCGTTCAACTGCAATACCACGAATGATTTCTTGGTACTTGAAGAGTGATGACGACTCTAATTGTACTAACGAAAATGTTTGGTGTTATTCTTTTGTTTCGGATCCGCTGATCACGCCGGCCATCACGGCTATCAATTTGGCACCTTCGGCCCGCTCGGCATCCTCGGGCATCTCGGTCGGCGAACTTCCCAAACCTGTCAAGTGCAAATTAAAAGGACAAATATTCAAGGAGTCTGATCGTAGGTTCTTGGAACCTGACGACTCCTGTATATTTTATCCTGTCGATGTGCACACTAAAAAGGGAAAATCCTACCAGGCGTTTACCATGTACAAGAGAGTCGACAAGAAGATAAAACCCGTTTCAACTACATTTTCGCCAGACTATGAAGTGAAACGTGCTATCCCCGAAGACCCACTGTTGACTCTCTCTTCACTTCCTACCCATCCACCTAATTTCCAACCTACCGAACGACTTACGACGGAAAGACTTAAGACCCTGGAACTTAATCCAGATGGTTTTCTGTCTGATGATGAAGAAAAATTATTCGCGCACATTATGAAGGAAAACGAAGGAGCTCTGGCCTTCGAGGACATTGAGCGTGGAACCTTCAAGGATTCCTACTTCAGTCCTTACAAGATTTCGACAGTTCCCCATATTCCTTGGGAACACAAAAATATTCCTATCCCTCCAGGAATCCTTTCGAAAGTCATTGAAGTGCTCAAATTAAAAATGGAAGCAGGTGTGTACGAGCCTTGTCAATCTTCTTATCGTTCGCGCTGGTTCTGCGTGATGAAGAAGAGTGGCAAATTGCGCATCGTCCATGACCTTCAACCTTTGAATAAAGTCACCATACGGGACGCAGGAATGCTTCCCATCTTGGACGACTTTGTGGAAGGGTTCGCTGGACGTCAGTGCTACACCGTCTTTGACTTATACTGGGGATTCGACGCACGTCGGATGGAACCAGAAAGTCGTGATATGACCGCCTTCATGACACCTTTGGGACTACTCCGCATCACCTCCATGCCTACTGGCTTCACCAATTCCCCCGCCGAATTTCAGAAATGTATGGTGTATATCCTGCATGATGAAATTCCTCACGTCGCCAACATTTTCATCGACGACTTGCCTATCAAAGGCCCCGCCACTCAGTATTTGGACTCCGAAGGCAAGCCTGAAACCATACCAGGCAACAGTAACATTCGAAGGTTCATCTGGGAACACGCCCAAGACGTACACCGCATAATGCACAAAGTCAAGTGCGCGGGTGGAACCTTCTCCGGAACCAAGACCCAGATATGTCGACCGGAGGTCTTGATTGTCGGTCAGAAATGTAACCCTCAAGGGCGCGTTCCTGATGATAAGAAGGCGTCAGCGATACTCAATTGGCCTGTGCTCACCACGCCTCAGGAAGTTCGTCGTTTCTTGGGATTGTGTGGCACAGTTCGTATCTGGATCATGAACTACTCCGGCATTATTCGACCTCTCACGGAGCTTTATCGAAAGAACTTCGACTTTGAATGGGATCAACGGCGCCAAGACGCCTTTGATTTCATAAAGAAATTGGTCGCCAGCGCACCCGCGCTGAAACCTATCGACTATGAGTCAGAAAATCCTGTAATCCTCTCCGTCGACTCATCTCGAGACGCTACGGGGATGATTCTGGCTCAGAATGACGAACTTGGGAAGCGACGGCCAGCGAGATACGGTTCAGTTCCTATGAGCGAACAAGAATCTCGCTACTCGCAACCTAAGTTGGAACTGTTTGGATTATATCGCGCGCTACGCAGCTGGCGCTTATACATAATCGGTGTCCGTAACTTCCAAGTCGAAGTTGACGCCCAGTTCATCAAGGGTTTCCTGAACAACCCTGACTTGCAGCCAGACGCTGCAGTGAACAGATGGATCCAGGGAATCATCATGTTTCATTTCGAGCTCATCCACGTACCTGCGGTTCGCTTCCAAGGGCCTGACGCGTTATCACGCAGAGGACTCGGCGAAGGCGAATTCGCAGAAGATGACGATGATAGTTGGCTCGACCGTGTGGCATTACTGCACGGGACCTCGCTTAAAACCCAGTCTATTTATGGAATGGATTCGGATCAAATTTCGAAATTTAAGCGAGAAGGATACTATCAATTGCCCAAAGTGACATTTCGACAAGTCGACAATTCGTCAATTGGAGCCGATCAAAAGTTATCTCCGCAAGGGAAATTTCCTTATGCGGATAGCACTATTGCTGCCGATCAAAATGTATCCCCGTATGGGAAATTTCCTTACGCGGATAGCACTATTGCTACCGAGGTTTCCATGGCAACCGACACTATTGCATCCGGGAATGCCGTAATGGTGGGCCCAGCAAAAAGTGCCTTTAGAGACCTTTGGAAATCTCCACGCTATTTTCAACAAACCTGGATGCCCTATGAGGTTGAGCGAATGTACGACCCAAAACAGTTACCTTCGTGCCTCTTAGGACGAGCCGCACAAGAGCTGCAGCTGACCCAAATTCAGCAGTTCTTGAAAACGCTCGAAATGCCAGATCTAGGAACACCCCAGAAGCAACGAAGGTTCATTGCGAAAGCTTCTGAGTTCTTCGAACGCGAAGGACGACTTTGGAAGAGAACACGTAATGGCCCTCCACTTGTGGTGATCCTAGAGCCCCAATCTCGTCTCAACATCCTTATCCAAGCTCACGATAATCTCGGCCACAAGGGACGCTCCACTGTGTGGAAGAATCTCCGCATACGATTCTTCTGGCCCTACCTTCGAGCTGATATCAACCATCACGTTGCGTCTTGTCCCCAATGTCAAGTACGCAGCACGAAGAAGATGGAAATTCCACCCACCATTTCTACACCCGCCACCATTTTCAGCAAAATCTATATTGACATCATGCGAATGCCTTTATCCGGCAAATACAACATGATCGTCGCTGCGCGAGATGACTTGAGCGGATTTTGCGAGGCCAAAGCCTTGACCGCACAGTCTGCTGCTGCCTTGGCCGACTTCTTCTGGACGTACATTTATTGTCGTTACGGATGCCCTATCCAAGTAACCACGGATAATGGCAAGGAAGTTTTGGCCGCTTTCGAAATCCTCATGAAACGACTTCGAATCCCTCAAATTCGCATTTCCACTTACAACAAGCACGCTAATGGAGTAGTCGAACGAGGGCATTACACCCTTCGCGAAGCCATTGTCAAGGCGTGCAATGGAAAACTCAAGCGCTGGCCCAAAGTACTGCAGGCCGCTGTTTTCGCGGACCGCATTACAGTCAGCAGTGTAACAGGATATTCGCCCTTTCAGTTACTCCACGGAACGCAGCCACTATTGCCGTTCGACTTGGCCGAATCTACTTTCCTCGTAGAAGGATTTTATTCGGGCATGAGCACTAGCGAATTGCTCGCCTTGCGAGTACGACAACTACAAAAACACCCTCAAGATATTACTAAAGCTGCTGAAACTCTGAAGCAGTCTCGATTCAAGTCCAAGCTGCAGTTTGAGAAGCGGTTTAAGCATAAGCTCCAGAAGTCTGATTACAAATCGGGCGATCTTGTGCTGCTGCGAAACACCAAGCTCGAAATGACTGTTAGCATTGACCGAAAAACAGAAGATCGATATTCCGGACCTTATGAAGTTCATCGCAAGAATAAAGGAGGTGCTTACGTTCTAAAAGAACTCGACGGATCCATGCTTAAGGGAAACTCGGTCGCAGCTTTCAGGCTGTTGCCGTACATCACCCGCGATCATTGGTTCATGAGAACTGGATGGATGGGCCCCGAACCCGAAGATGAACCTGAACATTCCACTACATCTGATAGCGAGTCAGAATATAGCAGCATGTCTGACTGAAGGCTCGTGCCTTTAGAAGACGCCACATTAATCAGCCGATCTGCTAAATCAACTCGACCATCAACCTCCTCATCCATGGCAGCTCCTGCCTACAGTACGACTCCATGGCCCGGCCATGAAACTATCATCACTCCTTCGCACCCCTACACTCTCGATTTTAGCACGCTGAAGCTCCCTCCCATATGCCCTGACGCGATGAAGGAGCCCTGCTTGTCCCTTCCACCTGTCATCACGCCTGCTCCTATCCATCGCAACTACGCTTCCATGGAGGAACTGTTCAATACCAGGCCTTTGTCGCCGGCTCCAGTCCTCTGGGACCCTAAGCCCCATACCCCTCGACCAGGCGCATTTCGCTTCATATCCGCATATTTGCCTCGTATGCCAGGATCCAGCCCTATGTTCATGGAAGAACTAGTGCTCCAGCCTGAAGTAGACGAGCCCGAAAATCGGACTATAAGGGTGTACGTTGTGGCGGCCAGACAGAAGCACTCGCATTATTTCTCTGTCATCCATGGAAATGGGCGACCCATCGAAATAGGAGACACCTTGAAAGCCAACGGACGAATTTACGGCCACTGGGTAATCGAAGAACGAATTCGTGATCAGGGAAAAGCAGTGGTGTTTGGGATAAAAGAATATCGCCATCGACTGGCCACCATCATCACGATCCCGCAGAAATATTTGGATCCTACCCTCCATCCGGCACCGACGCTCAAGGAACTGCTACCTTTATACACCAGTTCTGACGCTGCTGAATCCAGCAGTGAAAGACGCATTTCGACTACAGGTAGTCTTCCTAGCTACTCGCCCTAAATATGTTGTCACGTGTATCAAGCCCTTGTTCCCAAAAGTGGTAGTTTGATTGTCGGAAGACCATCAGCCTCCAAATATGAACAAACACAAAACCACACGTGACCTCAATTAGGTGTCGCTTCTGCTCCCACTCCTACTCGCCATGGCAGCCCCATCATACTTGCAGCTGATCATGAGCCAGGATTCATTCTCCGACTACTGCACATACCCTCCTGTGCCGGTCGCCCGCGTCAATCCTCTTAACTTGGAGCCCCTACCGTCGTGGCACTTTGGGATCCACCCCGCAGCTCCACCCGTCTCGCTTCGCACCCTTCTGGATCCCACCCTTGTGGACAGACGTCCCATTCCGACTTCGATCCCAGAGCACCCACTGGAGCGATACCAGCAGTTTGTACAGAAATGGCTCCCGAAAGCCCTACCCGCAGGATATTGCTACACGAGCCCTTATCACCCAGCGCCTGCCACCGTTCCCTCGCCAGCTAGGATTTACGCTGAAGATATGTACACGAACCCAATACGCGTAAGCGTGGAGACCAACAAAATATTCGTGGAGGAAGAAATCCTCGTCTTCGTGATACTCCCGCAGCCACACCTCACCATAAGGCGAGGAACCATCCTACGAGTCACTGGCGACCTACATGGACGCTGGATAGTGGAGAGGAAGTTGGACGAACATGGGGAATTCCATATCCTTCAGGCCAAAGAACGCCGGGACCGCCTCGTTACCATTTTGGCCATTCCTCGAGAATGCTCGCGCCTTAGGAAGAGGAACACGAGCTACCTCCACGCTACCTAGCCAGAATTGTGTGACAATTGTAACCATTTCTTGACGACTACGAATTTGTTCCATCATTGCAAACCGAGGACGGTTTTGATTAATCGTTCCCCGCGGATGTCATGAGCCAAAAGTGTTTGGACTCAGGATGAAATTGATGATGGAAAAATCCGACTCCTCAGAAATGGATAAAATTGGTAAAACTGGAAATCACCTTCCTGCGCTGTCCTCCGACATCGCTAGAGGCCTCGCACGTCATGACAACACCGCTAGAAGCAGTGATGTCATCGCTTGGAACAATGGCGAGATGCACAGTGACGTCATCGCCCAAGAACAATGGAGGAAAAGACAATAATGATGCCATCGCTCAAGAACAATGGCATTATACGGAATACGATGGAACAATGACATCATAGATAGAATAATCCATACGAAACCATACATATGACCTCATTATTTACCTACAGTATAAATAGAGCTCACGTACTCCTGTAAAAATAACCAATAACCCACCTACGAATCAATCTACGTCCTACGCCCCCACGTTTTTGTGCCTACTGTGCGATCTCAGTAGTCACCACGTTTTGTGTTTTCTGTGCGATCTCAGAATTCACCACGCCCTACGTTTTTGTGTTCTCTGTGCGATCTCAGAGTTCACCACGCCCTACGATTTTGTGTTTACTGTGCGATCTCAGTACTCACCACGCCCCACGTCTTTGTGTTTACTGTGCGATCTCAGTATTCACCACATTTTTGAGCTTATAAGGGTCACTCGGATTCTTATAAGTTCCTACGCTCTCGAACAATCTAGTAAACGCGGTTTTATTAGTTTGTTCACCCTACGTCTACGCCGCCGCCGCCGCCTCAGTTGATAGATACTCGATTTATCTGCTGGGACACCTACGTCTTCGCTTTTGGAATTAACTTGTGAACGAATCACTTGTTTGTTCCACCCCTACGCCGCCTTCCTTGAGTACACTTGTGGGATTCGCCTACTTGTATACTCACTCTATCGTCTGCCTCCCTTGCGTTTTTCTTTGATTTGACAAAGCGTTTATTCTCACCACCCAATCCTCGTGTCATTGCGACCTTGGACGAGAGCCTTGCCACTTTATTGAAAGCCTTTCGAGCACACTTGTTAGTTCGTTTATACAAGTAAGCTCGTTCTACTCGCCGCACTCCCAACCATCTACTCGCCGACCTCCGCCTTCGTCAGATTCGTCCCTTGATACGCTTTCGCACTTCGAGGCATTCTAGAGACATTTTGACAACTTAGGGAAATTCGAACCTTTGGAGAAACACTCGGACAAAGTCAATCCCAGTGGACCTCCTGTATTAACCAATAATACGCTTGACAGCGCGTCCGGCGGCACGCACGTGCGCATGGTATAGACCCATCCCTTCGTGACAAGTGCCGTTTGAGTGATTCATATGTCGGACCACCCTTTCCATAGTCCCTTTATCTTTCTTGCAGATTGGGCAAAGCATTATGGCTGACGGACGACTGAGACAGAAAAACAGTTCAATGGGAAGCGCAAGTAGGCACTAATCATCGAACTTGAGGGTGGTGTTTGAAGTCTCCAATGCGAAGCGCAAGCAGGCACTAAGCAATGGTTAAGTTCAAAGTCGACGTGGTCGTGGTCAAGGATCAAAAGTAAGTAAGCAAAGCACGTGTCATTGAGGTTTGATCACTAACCGTGACTAACGTCTCTCACGCCCCACCTCACTCCCTCCTCTTCACTCTGTATTCTATTCACCCTCGCGTCCCTCATACCCACCATGTCTGTCCTCCGCACTCAGCGCTCTTCATCCACCGGCAGGTCTGGCCTCGCGAGGGGCTTACCCTGCACTTTAGGCTTGGTGCGTTTCCCTCCGAGTCGTTTGCTCTTTCGTGAACCATTCAATAGTCTGGCCCTTCCCTCCTTCCTACGGCTGAGGAGAACCGCTTCAAACTCGAAGTTGCATACAATGTGTGCAACTCAAAGCAAGCCGAGCAAGAGGTCGTCGATTCCCTTCAGGCCGCCGCTCGTGCCGCCGTCGTTCGCTACCAGGCCCAATGCAACCTCGTGAAGAGTCGCGAGGCTCACGAGCTTGCTATAGCTGAGGCAGAACGTCTCCTCGCGAAGAGCCGCGAGGACGAAGCTCTGGCCCTCGCCCGTTCTTACGAGGCCGAAATTCGTCTCTCGGCGGTCCTCCAAGCCGAGGCGCAGAGCCGCCTGCAATATTACGATCGGTTGCACGAGGTAGCTTCCAGGAATGTTACCAATGCCCAGTTCCAAGCGGGGATATTGCGGCACGCTATCTGGGTGAACGAGGAAAGCACTTACGCTGCAGAGCAAGAATGGGAAGCCAAAAGTGAGTAGCATTCTTTCCGATTGAAACGATCCTGGACATAATTATTTAAAGAAGATCTCGCTACTTCTCCGTCGCCATCCGCAACTCCCTCCTCCCCCGCGACTCCCTCCTCCCCCGCGACTCCTGCTCCTTCCACTTAACGTTGGATTATTGTTTCTCCCCCTCCGCTGCTCCCGCTCCCTCCACTTAAAGTTGCAGTACCGTTTCTCCAGACTGAAGCCATCTCGATCGATAGTCATGTATGCACCGTGTATTACGCATTAAATCGAGTCCTATTTTTTTCCAATCGCTGTGTGACCTTAAGTTAAATTGAATCTGAGTTGAGTGGAACCAAATAATTATTCAAGGCTGCATCTTCATAAGGATGCACTAAAGAAAACTGGAAAAGATATCTGGACGCAAAAGGCACAAAAGACATTAATCGAGACTCTATCATTCATTGCGAAGTGTACACTATGGAAACCGAACGGCAGAGAAGAGTTTTTAAGCATACAGGTCGTCGTCGGCGGTGTCCTCCGTGAACCCAGCATTCCCAGTGCTCTGCCCAGCCGGCGCAGACCCAGCCTCGCCTCGGGGAACTTGAAGTTGTTTCCGAATCCACGCGATTGTTGCAGGTTCTGCGAGAACATCTCGTAACGCCGGATGTCCTGGTCGGACACGGCACGCCGCGCGAACTTCATGGCCTCCTCGAAGTGCTGATACCTTGATGCGCGCGCACCTGCTCCAGGTCAACATCCTCGCCGAGCTTCATGTTCTTCGTGTGGATGCGAAGAATCTCGAGATAGATGGCCGACGGCGTTCGAACGCGCCTTCAGCCCGTCCATGAGGGTGAGGAGCTGCGACACGACACGATGCTCGACTTCACTTTTGGTCTGGAAAGCATGATCATCAGCAGCGCCTAAATGAGAAGAGAATGTACGGTACCTTTTCACGCTTGGGCGCAATTACTTTGAACTCGACTGTCCTCATGCCGCCGTGCACGAGCAAGGTGTCGCCCTTGCGAACGGGCCGGTAAGCTCTGAATGCTCGTGAGCAGGATGATCCCATGATAGGTAGATTATAAATGGCATACCCTCGAGGAGATATAGCTTGAGGTAGACGTAATGTTCCTGCTCAGACCCTCAGAGGAGTCGTTGAAGGGCAGGATGTGCACGCACTTGCCGTATTTTATGTCGAGACACGGGTGCACGCCGACGAGGTCGCCGAGCTTGACGCGCAAGTTGTTGCGGGCGACTTTATTCACTTGAATACGACCCTCTTCCGTTCTGGCAGGGCGCCCTTTCAAGCACAATACATCGCATTCATTCCGCTATTACAACGCAGTAAGTGATCGTTCCAGTGGGAAGTGAAGAACTTACTGACGCGGTAAGTCCAATGCGCGTGTATACCATGCAGGACGTCGAAGACGCGCTTTCCACGCCGCCCTCTCAAACCGACGGTCCAGGGAAGGTGTACGGACTTCGGGTCAAGCATCCGGACGGAAGCATCGTTCTGAAGGTGGGCAGGAGCGAGGACCCTCCGCGTCGCACTGTCGAGTGGCGATGTCAATGCCCCGAAGACGTGATAGAATTATTGTGGGAGGTGCCCACCGACCATGCCAAAAAACTCGGTACGTGTCCCGCTCTTCTCGCGGCGCAGAAGACTCTGATGGATATCTAGAGCGCGTCAGCCATCGATACTTCAAGGCGGAAAAAGCCTGGTACATACCAGTATCGTGCAAGTCTTGCACCAGACGCCACCAGGAGAAATTCTGGGCGCAGGTGGTTGGAGGGTTCTCTGCAGCGAAGAAGATTGTCGAGGGGTTGGAGAGGCGGATGAGAGGCTGATTTTTTGGAACGCGATCTGCTTAATTTCTTGGACGGTGGCTGTGTCGGACCAAAGTCTTCGTTCTTAATTAGCGCGATACGAAATAGGAAGCGGGTTACATTTCAAAGTTATACATGATTAGTACTGACAGGGAGTTCAGCGTTCAAGGTCGTAGTACAGCCAGAATTTTGGAAGCGCATTTTTCGAGGGCGTCGGTCAAAGGCGGTGCTTTTCGTTCCAGCTTGATGTTATGTTTCCATTGCGCGTGCGACGAGAGGGTTGCAGTGCCGCTTTCGAGTTGTCGTAGGCGTTTTTCGTACCAGCTTTCCCACATAGGTGTCCACCACCCAATATTGAGGCCCGAGGCGGCGAAAGCGGGTGGTCTGGGCCACCAAGACAAGGTTGCGGTCTGTTCATTATTGAGATGCCCACTGTCGTACTGACCTGGAATGAATGGTCAGCGTCGACGAGGGTCAGAAATAAAGAGAGAGAACTCACCCGTCGCAACGTGGTACACACCGCAAATCAGGTCTATTTCCTGCTGAGTGAGACAGTCATCCCAGTAAGCAAACGGGGAGCGACCATCCCACAGACACATCCCTTCCACGAGAGCGTCGTCGCTGGGTCCGCGGAGGGCTTCCTCTATGGAAGCCTCAGATCTGGCGAGACGCCCGACGATCCCTCCGTAAAGCAAAGCCGCACGACCACGGGGACTGCCCATGAACCTTTGCCGAATTGCGACGTACACTTGGTAGTCTCTCATATCTGGCTTGTAGTTCGGCGGTCGGTATCCTAGCCCCGAGTAGTATCTGCGCTGGAGCTTTGAAGGAGCGGGGGAGGTGATCGTCGAGCGACAGCAGGTCATGAAAGACATGCCGCGGGACAAGAGATTTTCCGCGACATCGGTGGTACGCGGACCCCATCCTTGTCTCACTGTTTCCAGGGCATTGGCGGCACTCTGAACGACGATGAAGAGACTATGTGACTGGGGCTCCTTCTCCGAGATCACATAATACACTTGATCGTTGAGGACCTCGGTCCGAAGGTGGACCGCCCAGTCCGAGTATAGCTCTGAATCCTTTTGATGGAAATCCAGCAAGGAACTGGGGACGTCAAACGGCGACTGCGCTCGCTTGCAATACGCAAGGAAAAGACGAAACTGGTACATCTGGTTCTCATTTGGATTCTGGATGCGGGTATCGCCAAGCAATTTGCTGGCAAGAATAGAAGGTGGAAGTTCTGCGGGTGGGAGTTGCAGCGACGCGCCGACCGGTTCTTTGGTTACCGTACATCCGTAACGCAGGTAAACCATCTCTTTGAAAGTTGGCGCGATAGGTACGACGAACGACATCTCTGACTCGGTCGCTGATATCGGCGTAATGTGGTGGACGCGATCGAGATCTGCCTCAGTGGTGTGCGCCGCCGATGGCTCCAGAACCGTCTCCGGAAGCCCATCATCGTCGTCGTCGCCGCCATACCCATCCGAACCGTCCCAATCTTCCACCTCCGCGGGAGCTCCGAACTGCTCGCAAACGTCCCACTCGTCGTGGAACGAATCATATCGACGCTGGTCGGGTCCGTATTCCTCCCAAACATCGTCGTAGTTGGACCGACCAGCCGCTCGCCGAATGTAATGCCCGTTAGATTTATCCCACACGTAGACCCTGGCGCCTTTCCGGCCCGGGACCTGTCCTTTCTGCGCGTTGGCTTCCTTTTGTTCTCGCCTCTGTTTCTCCTGGGGCTTCTCGCGCGCCGCCGTTAGCGCGTTCTTTTCCTGCCGGCGGAGGAAAAAGGCTTCCATCTCCTCGCCCTCGCGCTGCCCGCTGTAGCGCTCCACTGGAGGGAAAGGCTGACTGGGAGGCACCGAAGACGGCTCCAACGTAGAAAGATGCGGAGAAAGAGCTGCAGGTGGAGCAGGAGCTGCGGGAGGAGGAGGAGGAGGTGCAGGAGACTGTATGTCTGATGGCGGAGGTGCAACGTAGGGATCCGATTTGCGGCAGGACGCGATGGTAATGGCCTTGTCCGGCCCTATGCTGGTGATCCATCGACTGAATGTTACCCTGACCCCTGGGAGTCGGTGTAGATAGCGAATTTCGCGATGGTCGGGCAAAAATTGCATGTTCCTTAACCCATAGGGTATAAAAACAGTGGGGGTGTCCACGATCGACCCCCACATGATATACAATGGGATAGGCAGACGCGTAGCAATGATAGCTGGAATCAAAAAGTCGAATTCGCGTGGAGCTTGGACCGATCCGGGGGTGCAGCCCGTGAAATCGAATATGGCTCCGACTCTTGGGACGTTCCAATCCGCCACAACTGACCCCTCCAAATCGGTGAACCATTGGCGATGAACGCCTGCTTTGGTGCAAACGGTCTCTCGCCAGTCCGGAAGGTCGTGCACCGCTCGGACTGCGCCGCCGGAGTCCCTCTCTATGTTGCTCTCTTCCATTAGCCAGAAGAACATCGACAGATGACCTATAAGTGGCAGGAAGCCGCTAATGGCACGGAAGATGGATGTTCGAGCACTCTGTGGAGTGGCATATCTTTTGGCGTAACCCCCGTGATTTGGGAAGCCGACCGTGGTGCGCACAAGGACGAGGCTCTCATCCATCATGGCCTTCAAAACTTTCCGAAGGTTCCACTCGAGCGTGTACCACTCATCCATTGTGTCACACGGCAGGCCCCACTTTCCATCACTATGCTGAATTATTGGAATCGTAGAACGGCGGTGATTAAGCCGGCTGAAAAGTGGGCCGTACCACGGGTGGATGGCAGGAATGAACATGATGTGCGGGGTTTTAGACGACGCATAGGTCGGAGAAGTGAAGTTTCCGTGTACATCGAAGGGTGCAGGGGCAGGGGCAGCCTCGGGCGTCGGAAATTGCCAGAGGAATTCGGGGTCTCCGTGGTAAACACCAATGATAAAACTCCGGATGCGAGCGTGGCCAAGAAGCGGCCCATTGACCTGAATTTCACTACCGGTCAGAAAAGACAATGTGAAAACGGAGTGGAGACGCCTCACGGGAAGAGTGGGTTCAAGTTGCATGTCGTCTGGCGGATCGGAGAAGGCAGCAAATTGGGGTGGGGATATTCAAGGCAAAGGTAATGAATCGGGGCCTACGAGGCGCAAGTAGGCGCCAAGCAAGTTAGACGGGCTGGAGCTGGAGCGGGGATCTACGAGGCGCAAGCGCACCAAGTAGGTCGTGGAGATGGTAGAGGGAAAGACGGTGGCCACAGCCACAAGGTCAGTTGACTTAATCGCCAAGTCCAGCCTTCAATTGATTTGCGTCAATTGAATTGCGTCATGACTCACGCTCATTAGTCGGCGTAAGTTTCTTCCGACGCCAACGGAACACCTCTTGCTTCCTACCACCACAACCACAGACTGCCGGGGCGACTAGCTCCAGTAGTTTGGCCTCTTTGCTTCCTACCACCACAACAGCAGACTGCCGGGGCGACTAGCTCCAGTAGTGCAAACTCTTTTCCCTCCCGAATTCGAGCAAGACCGACTTTGAGAAGATGCAGCGCCAGGAAATTTCGCAGATGCCGTGAGTTTACTGGTTTACAGGCTTGGGGCTGCTAAGCTAACATAGAGCCACAGCGGGGTGTCGGATAGGGCGTCGGATAGGGCGTTACGTTCTCTACGACGGGATGTCACGAGCGGGGGGAGTTAGGGCGGATCGAACACACACGTGAGGTTCAAACAAAATCGGTTCAACACAAACAAACCCTCTCTAGACTCAACCACAATGGGCAAGGACAAGAAGGAGAAGAAGGCGCCCGCCAAGAAGTCGCCCGCCAAGAAGAAGACCTCGAAGAAGACCTCGAAGAATGGTTAGTCCATCCGACATGCACAGTCATCCAGCTAACAGACATTCTTCAGACGCGCCGGCCAGCATCACTGCCGCCGATGCGACACAGCCCAAGCGCGCCACGCGACTTAGGTCCAGCTCGGAGGTCCAGCCCGGCGCCCCGCAGAAGTCGGTGCTGGATGTTATCAAGAACGGCTTTAAGAGTAAGAATTTAGTCACTACGCGTCTGCAAGTGTAACTAAATTACGATGACAGTCAGACTCCCGCCCACGCTGCCGCCCCCGGCCACGCTGCCGCCCCCGAACCCCGCCTCGAAGCGTACAACCGCGGCCCTCTCGGACGTGGAAGACGCGCCTCAAGCAAAGCGCTCCAAGAACGTCGCTTCCCGAGACGACATGGGTGAGCGTGAACGCCGTCTCAACGCGTCGTACTGCACTTACATCAACTCCCAGACGACCCTTCGGTTGAAGCTTCTGGTGAAAACAGGGCACGTCCCGCGCGCAAAAAAGCCCTCACTGTAGACCGCTTGGAGCGAGAGGGTGACAAGATCTCCAAAAACCCCGCCAAGCCGCCGATGGTCCCGCATTCGGTGGTGACCAATCCCTCCGCTCCCCCGGTCAAGGGAAAGCGTCTCCAAAACGAGCCGCAAATCGTCCGCAAGGATCCCCCACTGCAAATGGACGGATGGATTGGGCAATCACGGGTACCACCGCCGAAGGTCGACTTGCGCGACTTGCGCGTCCCCAAGCAGGTAATACACATCAACAACCCCTCTTGATCCATGCACTTACCTGTTCCACGGCGCCGCAGCATCAATCCCAGCCCGTTTCGAAGCAGAGTATGTTTAATTTCTCTTGCGCATACATGTCCTTATCTCATCCTGTAGATGGGTTCGTGCCCCCGAGCGGCGACACCGCCGCTCGGAAGGCCGGACCACACATCGGTCAAAGCTTCGACCACGAAGAAAGAGAGAACCACGCGCCTTCAGGCCACATCGTCCAGGTATTGCATCTAATATCTTTTTGATCCCCGAACTTACCTATTCTCAGCAGCGACCGCGACCACGGCCCTTGAAGAAGCCCAGTACGTGCTTTCCCTCTTGCTCATACTTCCGCTCATGCCGTCCCGTAGCTACGTCCGCGCCCCCGAGCGGTGACACCGCCGCTCGGCAGGCCGGACGCGATGACCTCGCGTATCAAGGACACGAAAGCGACGAGGACCAATTCAAGGCCCACTTTGCACAACTCTACAACCCGCCACCTCGTGGCGACGAAGACGCAGAGATGACGAGTGTTCAGGTATTCCATAGATAATCTCTTGATCCACTTACTTACATGTTTCCAGTCGCTGCCGTCGCCGCGCCAAACGCGGGCCAGGACTGCGTCGAGTACGTTCCTTACCCCTCGACCGTACTTGCGCTCACACTATCCCGTAGACGCGTTTGCGCCCCCGACTGGCGATACCGCCCATCGGACGGTCGAACACGGCAGCGTTCAGGAGAATAATGGGGACAACATGGACGAAGATCCGGGTCATTACTTCGACATGCAATTCAAGGCTGCCTGCGACGTTGCTGACAAACTCGCAGAGCTTCAGCAAGAGTCAGCCACGTTCGGCAAGGGCAAAGGCAAAGAACAACAAGTCCCATACGAGGAGGACAGCGACGACTCTGTGGTGGACGAGGATTTTGAGCCACAGCCAGACGACGACGACGAAGAGGATGACGATGACCTCGAGCCGTACGACGAAGAAACGCCGCCCAGAAGTGAGTACCTGGCCATGATGCTGTGTCCGCTCTGCAACGATCCACAGAAAAAGCACGCTCCCGACGGGCCACGGACAAGCCCGACCTCTCCGCATGGATGGTGACCGCCCGGGAGGACAACCACGACTTCCCCCAGGAGGACAACCTCGACTTCCCCCAGGAGGACAACCTCGACTTCCCCCAGGAGGACAACCTCGACTTCCCCAAGTCGCCCTCTGGGGCCGGGCCCAGCAAGACGAGTGAGTCCCTTGTCATGACACGGCGTCCGATCTACAAAGACATTCTAGGACAAGGCGGTCAACCTCAAACCCCCCAGCGAAGCCGATCCGATCAGCAGGGGAACGGTGAGGACGGCCACTTTGAATTCGAGGACCTCGCGCCCGCGCCCACGCCCGAACCCCCCAAGAGTGCGTCCCTAGTTATAACACGGCACCTGATCTAAAACAACTTAGAACGGAGCAACCCTGACCCCCGCCAGCCACGCCGCCCAGGCAAGTATCCGTATACCTTGTCGTCCCCCTTGTCTGACCGCGTCGTGCGCAGTCGTCCACGACCGCCCGGAGGACGACGACCAGCGTCGCCACAAACAAGGCAAGTGTTTCCCACAAGCTCGTCTACCGTTAGCTGAACTAGCCCAGGACCCGGTGCAGCGGACGGCGCACCTCGCACCCGAGGTAAGCCCCCGTCCTTGCCTTGTTCATCATCTCACCGTTGCATAGTCTCTCGTGACCGTCAACTGGCGGCAGGGAAAACTATCGGTAGGGTGTTCGACTCTTGTTCATGTTCATTCGTCCCTACTCACCGATTCCAGATGTGCTGGCTGATCACAATAGCCGCAGCAAAGCCCACAAGGCCCCAAACCCTGATGACCTCGACCGCCACCGCCGATTACAAAAAGCCAGCAACGGAGGCGCAGCTGCTCACAACGAGGCAGACACCAATGCCGACGACGAAGAGGAGGACGAGGACGAAGAGGACGAAGAGGACGACGAGGAGGAAGAGCGTCGCCCGAAGCGGAAGACACGAACCGCGAACAAGCCACCTGGGGACCCGACAAAACTCGGCTATTACCAGAAACATTTCCCAGAATGCGGAAAGATCCTCAAGTATGCCTTCGCAGACCTTAACCGGTACCTCCTCTTGGACGACTACTTCCCGGACAACAAGGACAAAGGTTTCGAGAATCAGTTGGCGATCATGCTCTCTACCGCCGTCACTCAATTTCAGGAGGAAAATCCCTTGATCGAAATTACAGAGGGTACGCTTTGTCTATCAACGGATGATTGATTGCTTGAATACTCTTCTTAGAGTTCTTGCAAGAGCACGGAGCCGACATGGTGACTTGTGTCGGTACCCTTCCCTCCGTTCCCCTAATATATCTGACGCAAATGGATCAGCTTTGGGGGCAAGTCACCAACTTTCGCGGAAAGTGCAAAACCGCCACCACCAACATTGTCCAATCCTCGTATAAGTTCGCAATGGACATCGACGATTATCCGGAAGGTGGAGGACTTGCTCAAGCAGAAGTTGAGCGGGATGCGGAGCACCTGCTCGACCAGCTCTTGGATGGGTCTGCTTTCTTGCAGGGTGTTCGCCCCAAACGCGACAATGGCTCCCCCAGCCACGGCGGCGACGTCGTCGCCGACGACGTATCCTACCCGTTTCTCTTTGTTCTTCCAAACAACTCACCTCTTTGCAGACGGATCTGAATTTCATGCATGACGCAATCGGCAACGTCGTTCACGCCATGCTGTTCAATGCTCATGGCGGTGATCAACCCGTCGCCCAGAAATACGAGTCGAAATTCCGGAAGTACCCGCAGGAACTCATGGCAGCCGCTGCCACCACGGTGAGTCGGTGACCGTTATTTCGACAGTGCTCTCAATTTTCTCAAAAAACAAGATGTTGTGCGTCTTCGATCAAAGGAAGAACCCCGATGCGACCATCGAATTCAAGGCGGAGAATTACCGCTCATACTACGAGGCGCTGCTGGATGAATACGGCGAAGATTCAATTCCCAAGCTCGTCAGGGACGAGAAGCACGGTCCCCGCATGCTACGGAAATGGATGGCATGGCGGAATGGTCATTTCGCGAACGCGAAGTGGGCGAAGAAGAGCAAGGCAATCTCCAAGAGCCGGCTCAGATTCCGTATCTGACTGTTGCGCTTGATTACTCGCTTGATTACTGCACATACATGTACACCGCGTTTGAATTGACATTTTTTTCTTGATTTTTTTGCTGCGATATCTATTGTGTGACTGGGATTTAAAATATTCTAGGATTTAAAATATTCTATATTTTATTGGAATCTAGCAGATCTGTAGCCCCCTACAGGAGACTACAAGGGCCTCCTACATATTACTATGAAGTGCTGGGGCCGCACTACATAGCACTACAAAGCGCAGGTACGTTACTACAGAGCACTACAGAGCGCCGGTAACTTACTACACAGCACTACAGAGCAAGGTCGTGGCACTACAGAGCACTACACAGCCAAAGGCCTCTACTACAGGCACTACAGGCACTACAGGCACTACACGGCGCTACGTAGCGCTACGTAGGGGGCCCAGGATTCGCAGATGCGGTTCCCTCGCTCCGCGGAAGAATCGCGCGCACTGGCCGGCCTTCAGACCCCGATCCGAAGTCGCAATCCTACGACGACGAAGAGAGTCTGAAAAATCCAAGGTGCGCACCTCTTTTTTGTTTCTGCGCGTGTATAGAGCTGCACCCATGCACTCCTCTTCGAGACCTGTGTTGCGACCAACCTCTGCGCTATCACACCCACGATGCACGTAGCTCCATGGCTGTGCGCAGCGCAGTTGCGTGGGCTTCGTGCGAGACGAGCGAGACGAGCGAGGCGCGTAGCGCGACGCCGTGCGTGCGCACATCCACCATGTGGCGTCGTGCGAGCGATGGTGACGCGGAAGAGGACGGACCACTGTGCACGCATCTCGGCGCCAGCACCGCGATTTTGTTGAGCGTGGGGAGTCGGGAGAGCGCGCTCATTTTTCGCTTCCAAGGTAATGTACTTCTTCTCCCCTTCGAAGCTGCTCCCAACTGAATCCCGTCGCAGGTCAAGGTTCCAGAGGAGAAAGGGGGAGAAACAGAGAGATCAGACCCATTTGTAGTCGAATTGGATGTATCAGATATTTATTATACAGATGGAATATAATTCACTTGAGGACTTGAGGACTTGTGAGCTTGAGATCAAGAGGTAAAGTGAGACCAAGTCCGATCAAGTGCCAAGATTTTTGGTGGAAACACTGATGTCGGGGTCCTCCGAATTCTTCAAGTTCTGCAGAATTTGGATCGGGCGCGCCAGGAGTCATCCGCTCTCATTCGCCTTGCGCGGTGGTATGAATCCGCATACCCGGAGCTTATTGCAACAATATGGGCAGCATCTGCAGGATTTAGAGCTGTTCACCGGTCCAGACGAGGAGGACCTTGAGCAGCTAAAAGGGCCATTCCCTGGGTTAAAAACACTGAAAATCTGCGTCGACTCGATGTACGGATCGTCATCGGTGGTCGAAATCCCTACCCCGAGAGAATCCGTAGAGATAATGTGCGCGGCTTCGCAGCTTCTGGATTGCGACTTTGACGCCGTGTTTTATGTTTCGGATATTCATGATCACCCTTATGGCTGGCAGACGGAGCCATTAACCCATAAATCTTTACGGCATCTGCGATTGGGTACCCCCCAAGGTCCCGGCAACAGCGCGAACGCTCTGCAGTATCTTACACTGCCCGCTCTCAAGAGCCTTCGCATTACCGACTTTGACATCACCAATGATGACTTCATTGCTTTCCTCACTCGCTCCGCCCCACCGTTGGAGTCATTGGTCACGGCTACGCCGACTGACCAACGGCAACTCCCCACTTGGGTCGAAATTTTCAGTCTCATCCCCGGTGTTGAGGACCTGGACTTGAAGCTGTCGAGCGCCCTCCAGCCGAATGATTATAATCTAGCTCCGTTTCGACTGTTCTTAACGGCGCTGGGCACGCAGAATTTTCTACCAAACCTCCTCAGTCTTACCCTTCGGATTTACTTTCCCAGAGCTGCGGATTACGAGGCTCTGATCTTTGCTCTTAGAGGCCGGCGCGCACACCTTCAAGCATTCCAGCTCATCTTCCCCGGCCACTTTGATGAAGGGGAGCCTGATGGCGATGCTATAGCAGCGTTGAAGCAGTTCGTTGAAGAGGGCATGCAGATCCACGTTATCATAACCTCGTCGGAACTCCGCCATGGTACGCTGCAACTTTCGATTTCTTGCTGTTTCTTACGAGGCGTCTTACCATGTACGCCCTAGACCCACTGTATACTACGTCTTTGTGGCAGGGGGGGTTCCGGTGCCACCTTCAAATCCCATAATTCCAACACTCCAGTAACACATCCCGTTTTATGTTATCTCAGTCAGTAAATTGCGAACCAAGTGGTCCATTGGTGGATTCCACTATTATGAAGGTTAAGCGTTACAGTGTGGCTGAAGACAGTACATACATGTCTCGTGTCCAAATTATTGTTCCATCCAGAGTTCCGCTCTCCGGATTCCAGTCTCTCAAGTTTCTACATAGTCTCCTACTTTTGCGGTCGTTCCCTTATGTAAGTTTGAGTCTATCACCCAGTTCTCCTCAAATCCGATTTGACTTTGCCCAGCAGACTGATAGTTTCTGAAGAATTTTGTTTTGTTGAAGGGACAGCAGTAATCGATCATCGTGACTGCTTGCAACGCGTTCCACAGTCGCTCACACAGTTTCACAATGAGTAGGATGGCAAATTGAACTCCCACTTGTTGCAGGCGTGGATTACGTGCCGCTGGGCTATGAGATAGCTAAAGTATGGACCATGCCGACTCACAGAGTTCGATTTGCCAAATGCGGGCAATGAACCTCAAAATAACGACGTTTAAATTGCTGGCCAACCGAAAAATGGAACACAGCGAACCAACGGATGCCTTGAGCTCGAGCCTATTACAGGTGTGTAGATAGCCGCACGAAGCGGAGGAGACAAAAAAGATAGATACAACGTACGGGGTTCAACAACGTGGTGACTTGTTGGAAAAACTGAACCACATGTTCAAGAATCCCCATCGGTGTGTCTGTTGGTTCGTCGAGTCCTTCCTTTGTTCTTCCACAGCCTTTTCCAACGAACCAGATGTTCAAGAATCCCCATCGTTCGTCGGTTCGTCGAGTCCTTCCTTTGCCCTTCCATAGCCTTCCACGGCAGTGAACATTTAAAACCCAAATTGAAATGTATAATGTGTGTACGTTAGGAGCGTACTCGACGTATGTGTCGTTGAATATATAATTAAGTGGTGACCATCGGACTCAAGCCTGCATCGCGGCAGCCTTGGTAGGCTGGTGGTCCAGCAGCGGTAGCGGGTACCAGCGTGGTCGCGCAAGTCGAGGTCTTGTCCCAAGCGCCCGCTACATCCAAATTGGTCAGTTCGTGAACGAATGGAAGGCAAGGAAAGAAAGGAAAGAAACTCACAAGAGCCCCCCGGAATCTCGTTCTCGTTCCACTGGTTTGCAGTCCACAGAGCGCCGTTGAGTGTAACGACCGACCCAGCCGGGTAAGCCGCGGACGACGTCCAGACGGCAGCACCCGTGCAGCTCCCGCCCGCCGGGGTGCTCGTGGTGGTAGTCGTGGTGGTGGAAGTGGTGGTAGTGCCCACCGCCGCCGCCGGAGGTCGAGCCGACAGGGAAGGAGCCGGAGCGCACCTGGGTGATCCAGGCGGATTCGGCATTGGGGTATTGCCAGGGTCATAGCGCCCGCACTCCACCCCTTCGCCTTCGCCTGCGCAAGACACCCGGACAGGGTGGCCGGGTCCATGTAGCCGTTGTTGGCGTCCGCAGTCGTCGCGGGCTTGCCGATGACGAGCTTGTTCAGGTCGACGCCGTTCGCGGCGATCTCGAACACGCTAGACTGCGGCCACGCAGAGGAGGACTGGGTGAGGAGGCCGGCGCAGTCGACGTACTCGGTGACGCCCTGGTTGTAGAACTGAAGACAATCGCGGATGAGAGTCACTGGTGGTAAAGCAAGGAAGGAAGAAGTACCTGGATGTTGTACCAGTCAATAAGGTCTCCGACAGCAGCGTGCACCCCGAGATAGCCGTTCCCGGGCCACCTGTTGGGAGTGAACCACGGAGCGACGGGCGCGTGCGTCAGGATGTATTGGCCTGCCGGAAGCTGCGCGCGGAGAGCCTTGGTGAAAGTGGTCAACCACGCAACGGCGGTGCCGGACGTTTCAACAGCGCTGAAGTCCTGTTTGGAGGGGTTAGGAAATTAATCTGCGATCGAGACAAAGTCTCAAAGCAGCGCACCTCGTAGTCAACATCAACACCGTCGAGGCCATAGGTCTTGACATAGTTGGCGATGAAGTTCGCGGAGGCGGTAGGGTCATCCCCGGCGCTGGTGGGGACGGACCCGAGCCAAATGCGGAGACAATCAGACTGATACCGGCGGCTGCGTACTGGACAGGATATGATGGATTGAGCGTCTAATGAATTGTTGTTGTTTTTTACCTGAGACTTGATGGACGCGCGTGTGGCGGCGTCCAACTGCTGCCAGGTGGCTGCGTTGTCCTGGGCGCTGGCCGAGTAGACAAATGCCAGAGCGAAAACGTTGAACCCCTGCGGACCGTATCAGCATTCGCGCGGATAAACGTCGGGTATACTGGACATACCTGGAGAGTGGACACCGCAGGGAGTGACGAAGACGATACGAATTTGTCAAAGTACGCGACCCAACGCGGAGAGGTGGGGACTGCTCTGGCCGAGAGCAAGATGTCGCGCGCGACGGGGCTCAGTCCGTCCGCTCGTTCGCCCAGGGTGGAATTGAACGGGACGGCTTGGACAGCCGTGACGGCGACGAGGGCTGAGACGAGCGACACGAGGAATCCGAACCGGGCCATGGTGTTGAAGGGCGCTGGAGAGGAGGTCCGCGAACCTCTAACAATGCATACCACGAACCTCACGCATTTAAGCTGGTCGATGGAGGTGGCGACGCATTTGGAATCCTCGGCTGAGATAAGTGAGCCATGAGGGTTTTCGTACATGCGCATCCTGCAGATCCAAGGACTACCGGATCGCCACGGCGCGAATCTAGGCGAAGTAACACCTCATGCGAGTCGTAGTCATGGGTGGTGGATAAGACTCAGGATAAGGAGAATCACGAGAGGTACTTAATCATGCTCGAGAAGTGTATCATCAGTTCGGTCCCTTTGTGTTCGAGCAAGAGGTGGGCGGCCGAGAAATCCCGGGTATCAACCTCCGTTCGGCCGAAGGTCGGAGGCCAATTTTGACGACTTTTAGAATTGAGCGCCATCATTCTGAGGTTTCGTTTCCTGGCCGCAAAACGTACTTGAGCGTAAAAATCAATTAGACAACCCCCCCCATTTTCGACCCCTCCGAAGCGATCCAGACACCTCCCCGAATTTTTTGAGCAGCCTGGAGTGAAGCTAGTGAAGATTTTAAGAAACTATGTCGGACCGGACTTGCGGTGTTTGCTCGCGACAAACAACGCGTGAAGCGACAAGTGGCGACGGAAAACGGTCCGAGGTCCATCGGTCCGATCAACCGCGTCGGCTAGGGGGGGGGGGAGGGGGTACAGCCACCACTTGGATTCGGGAGGTTGATACCCGGGAGTTTTGGTCCGCCCACCTCTTGTGTTCGAGTTAGATAAAGTAGTGTCCCGATTTCATAAGGGTATTCTTACTATGTATCAGCAGTTCTATCTGCCCGCTCGAGCCCGCTCGTATTGAATGGACGGTCTTGGGGCAGAGGAACTTTGGTCGTCAAGTGGTCTGTTCTCAACAAGGCTTATCGCGTGGATGACGGTCACGTTCAACTCACGACATTCAGCCGACCGTGGGAAGTCATGCGGATCTTTGATGGTTCAACTTTCGACACTGCCACATGTTATTCAACTCAACAAAGTCTAGATTCAGCCAGCTTGTGCAGCGCGGCTCTACTCAGCCACGCGATGCGGCCCTGACTCGCTCCGCGCGGTGCACGTTTAAATTTAGGCTCCTTTGCATTTTTAGTCTCCTTTACATGTACACCGTCCAGTCTACCAACCGTTTACATATTGAGTATCTTTGTACCCACCTGGCCGCAGCTGCGCCGTACGCCGCAGATTTGACCAAGGGTGCGTTAGTAAAGGTTCGGACCTATTGCTGTTGAGGGTGCGTGTGGCAATTTCAACAGTGCCGAGGTGGTCGACGGTACAACTTGATGCACCCGTTTCAGTGCCTCGGACTTGCAATTGAGTTGGGTCCGTCGCCGTGGAGACGGGGAGGTAACCCTTCCCCAGCGGAGGTGCTTCTCGGCGCTCCGCCCAGCCCACGCCCCAGCGCCAGAAAGGGCCAGTCAGCCACGAGAAGAGGTCGAACGCGAGATGCTGGGCCAAAACAAAAGGCTATCCACAGACGCCGCAGGCTGATTTTTCGATGACTTGGAAAAAGCAATTTGCAACCTGAACCTGCAGGAATCTCGAGCTTGTGAATAAAAAAAGTGCACGTCAGTGCCTAGCCTCAGATTTTGTGAAGGCTCGCCCAGGACTCATTGGGACTGGCCTTGCGGCGAAATTCGAACCATAGGTTATAGCTCCGCTTCTCGGAATGCGCTGTTGAAGAAATCAGTTGGGGGGATCGGGGCCGATATTGTTGTGAAGAATTTGGGACCATGGGTTAGAAACTCAACTGAGTTGATAGTGGATATCGAAGAATCATAGAAAAAACCCACAAGGCCCCAGTCCCGAATCGAACGGCTCCCATCGAATATTTATGCTGATAAATTCGAAACATTGCCCGCGGATGCGGACCATCCGCAACCAGGCCTTGCGCACCCGGAAAGAGCGCCGTCCTAGCCCGTTTTGCGGCTTGATAGAGATGGATGGTTAAAAAGGTTGAGGAGATAGGTGAAGATATTGTAACGACCAGCGTCCCCTCATTGGGGCCGGCGACCCATTCGCAACCAGATCAGGATAAGAGTATTCGAGCAGCAGTCTAGGATCATGGTGCCAGGTTTGCGTCCTCCGGGTGGCTGTCGTTTCATGGGGTCCAATTTATCGAACACAGAGCTTGGTCGGAACCGATGAAAGATCGGGGTTGAGGCAAGGTTGAGGTTGAAAAAAAAACGCAGAACACGACCGCGCCCCGAATCGAACAGGCAATCTCCCTGCAGCTTTGAAAGAAGAAGCCCTAGCGCAGTAGCAGGTGTGGATGCGGACCATCCGCCACCGGGCTTTGTATCGGTGTCGTCGCCCGATCGATGATGAGGATACAATTTCAGGTCGACAAGACAAAAGCTTGGGTTTGCGCTCCGATAAAAGATTGGATCGCTCTTATGGAAGCCGTAGTGCCGGATCGAACCACGTATACGGTTGAACGCAAATGAGATGCGTTACCAGGACAGTTATTCAAATAACACGCCAAGTAGATAGATTTGAGGGTAGACGTTAAAGTTGTTGAGCGTCGAGAATTGGTGTTTGCCTTGAAGTGGAAAGAGGTCCTGACGAGACCACAAAACAGACGGGTGAGAAGGTGATTGCGATTATAATACAACGAGTACGATGGACACAAGAAACGGTCATCAGAGCAAGGATCACTGTGGGCGGTGTGAGAGAAACATCAGCACGCAGAGAGACTGAAAATAACGAGTGACTAGGCGGCCGGAGACTGAGGAGATCGTTGCAACGACTATTGTGAGAGTCACTGATAGAGCGCTGGAAAGGCGGGCCGAGTGTGGCCATCATGGGCGCTCTGCGGTGTGCAAAATCCGGCGCCGGGGAACCTGGGCCTGATTTTGGCGCAGCGTGCGCCTGAGACGTTCGTTGCTCATCAGAAAACGAGATCAAGACGCCTTTCCATCGTTCGGGTAGCGCTGGGAGATACAGCTTGGGAGCAAGTCCAAACACGACGATCCCATGGAGAGGTTTGGCCAAGGAGAGATGAAAACTTGAGAGCACCGGGGAACAAGGGATAGGAGTGTTGCGGCGTTAACGCTGCGGGGTTCGAGGCTTCCAAGGGCGCGGAGTCCGCCTGGAGCTTGAGGCACGGTCTGTTGCCAGGTTTCAATCAATCCTAGGCGTCAGATCCCCGAAGGATAACAAAAGCCCGGCCGGCAGAGTACAAGGAGAACAATTGAAGACAAGGATTGATGTTTGGCCTTGTGTTGGCACCTTGTCCAAATGCAGACATACAGCTCATTGTCCCCGCTGAAGCGGAAGAATGGGAACGGAGGCGGGGCGCATTATTGCGTTATGGCAGCCGAGTATAAAGAAAGGGGATGGATGCTGGTATCCTTAAGACTCCCGGTCTCCCCTCTCAGCCTTTTACCAGCCCTTTTACGTCTGTTTCACGGTCCCTCTGTTCTCGGAGACTCTCTGCATCATCTGCATCTCATCTACAAGCTCTCCAACGACCCTCACGTTTGGTACGATTTTTGATACTCATTCTTAGCAATCCTGACTCTACTTCCAGACTCTACAATTTTTTCCATCGCTAGTCGATTCACCATGTCCTCCGCCATCGCCCACGTCGTTTCTTTCCTCACTCGTCCTCTTGCTGCTTCATTCCCACCTGCGGCTGTCTCGTCCGCGCAGCTCATCCTCACCGCGTCTCTTGCTAACATGCAATCCGCGACCTTCACTCTGAATGCCACGTCGACGCCACCAGCACCTCTCTTCGCCGCATCCATCGGCGCCGGTATCCCCTGGGCTGCGTGGCTTACCGCCCTTGGCAGCGATGACATCCTGCTCTTTCACTACATGCTGGGGGAGAGTGATGTATCACACATCTCTCAAGAGAGATCAGTCGTGATACATCCAGAGCTCTCGCGTTAGATGCGCAATGATGTATCACTTGAGAGTAAACGACCTTTGGGGTAATGAGTACTCACACGCCCACTGGCGTTGCCAGCAGATGCGAGCTCGTCGTCGTCGACAGCGTCGAGCTTATGTACCGCTGTTTGCCAAACTCTTGAGGGCGGGCTGACATAATGGGCCGAATTGAGCGATACATCGCTTGGGGGCGATAAATCCGTTCCTCGATGCTGGGCGCATTTTTGGCTCGATTGCGCTGGGATTTCGGCAGATCGTAGATATTGACTGGGCATACAGCATGTGTACATACGACAGTATTATGACCGCTACATAATATGATACGGGCTCTTTTCACCCGCGCGCCAGCTCGTGCGCCGACCGGCCCCGCTAACAGAGAGTTGCCCGAGCACGGCACGCACACGGGGGACGTTGCACTCAGGCACCATGCCCCGCGGCTCGGCACGCGAGCAGTAGCACAGCTGACGCCGCAGCCAAAAGAAAAGCACGCACAGCAGCGCGCGCGCGCACGCGGACTGAATGGGTACGTATTGAACATGCTGCGCTGGCCCGCCCCGCCCATCACGCGATGCAAACCTGGGCCATTCTCCTCCACCACGCGCTCGTCCCCCGCAGTGCGTGGGCACGCGTTGCGTCCGCCCGGCGGGGCACCAAGAGGATGGGCACATTTGTAAGGATCCATTATACCGTTTACTCATCTATGAATTCCCTTATCTTTTTATCGCTGAATCTCTACTTACGATTATCACGAATGTAGTAGTATTTAGGTTTGTTTACCATTAGAGGTAGAATCTAACTACACTTTTATCTCAAACCAACGCCTAGCCCCAAACTTCTCTTCTCGTCGAGCCTCTCCGAGCAAGTAAGTGACTTGTCGAGTCTCTCCAAGCACGGGCCAAGGCGTACCTACCTAATCGACTCCGTTCTTGAGTCAATCCGGACTTAGACGAATATTCGTCGAGTCTTGAAGATCAACGCATAGGCGACCGGATATCCAGTCCCCCTAGTTGATCTTCAGAGGATCTGACCACCGAGCGGGGTCTTTACCACATACGCGCGACGCCGGGATTAGTCGTCTACGGAGATCCCTTTCGGAGACTTTCCCAGGTCTCACAAAGTGGACTGACTGGGAGTCTCTGAGGCACCCTGGCCAGGCCGCGCAACGAACATCAAACCAATCGAGCGAGAGGACCCCTTCCTTCATTCATACCCAGGAGAGGGTTCGTCGCTCACTCGGATACTAGATCTCGCTTGCTGGAACCGACTCGAGCCTCAGCCGCGAAATCTTTACTTTCTGCGGAAGACGAGCTTGAGGAGGTTTTATCACCAGCGGACGCCTCTCCCTCGTGGAGATCCAGACGCAAGACCGTCTCAAGATCCGTATCCCGTTCCGTCTCCCCGAAGAAAACTGTGTCAACTTCGACTTCGACTTCGGGAGTCAAGAAACTCAAATCTTCCATCGCGAATAGAGGGGGAACACAAAAAGCTTCTCTATTCAAGGGAAACGCACGAGGCAACAACCCTTTGGAGCCTTCTCAAACGGTCACCAGTCGCGCACCCGCAGTTAGCAAGGCCAGCCCGGTCACGGTTACCTTCGGTAGCGCTGTCAATTCTCTAGGAACATCGAATTGAAATCTAAATTTCTTTCGGAATTTTTCCTCCATTGAAATCTATCATGGACGAAGGTCTGAGTGGACGCCTTGGCTCAGCATCGACGGATAACGAGGAGCTTGTTAACCCAGTTCATCCCAATCCGGGGATGGAGCGCGGCTATGCCATGTCAGAAATGGCTGACATATTCCGTGCCTATCTGGAGGAACAACTGGACGAGACTTCCATTGACAGCCGGGTGAAATGGATAAGTGCAAAAAAGACTCTAGACCGTAAAGACATCATCGATCGAGGGTTAAGTAAAATTGACCTACGCCCTCGATTCGGCCTGGAACCGACAATGGTGGAACGCGTGGGCGACACAGTCATAGAAGTACAAGACTTGTTACGCAAAGCTTCGAGTCTCGTCCCTGGTCGCAAGACGTGTTTCACCGTCGACCCTCACTATGCCTTGATGCCCATCCTCCGTAACGCCGACTCATTGGAAGAGATACATATCGCGTGGACAGCCTTGAATAAACGGATCGTTCTTGCCCACCGCTATCTGGAAAAGTATGATGCACAATTCAGAGCTGAAGATCAGAGTCAAGTTCCAACGTCCCCAGCCTCGACCGATCAAAGCATTTACGATCGTTTCCCTTTCTCCAAGAACAATATGAGCCAAATCTCCTACTTGTTCGATAATGTACCCCATCTACACGATTCTCTCCCGAGCAACTACGATAAAGACGTGGACGACGGTCAACTGGTTAAAGCGTTTGGACCGTCGAAGCTGCTACAGGAAGCCTTCCCATCTCGACGTCCGGAAGAGCGCCCGTCTGTAATTTACTATTCAGCGGACAATCGTAAGATGGAAAGAGAGGGAGACTTTCCTCCCACGCAGCCTGACCCAAAGGGTAAGGGACGCCAAGAGGGAAGCCATGAAAGACCTATGCAGCATAAGACGGTGAGCTTCGCTCCGAATCCGGAAGAGAGAAGCGAAGGAGAACGAGACGAGGAGGTCCAACCGCCAGTGTCGATCAGTACGGCTCAATATTGGGGGCTAGGCGGGAACAGCCAGGCGACCATGAGCTCAGGCACGAGCTTCAAGACAGCAGACGATGCCATGTACCCGCCAGTCCCTTCACGCTTCGATACGCAGGGAAGAGTACCAGTGCCAGGATCAAATCTGCCGGATCCTATAAAAGGGATGGCAAGCGCGGATCCGTATGGGACTGCGGACTCAATCAGCCAAGGTATAGCTAGAAGGAGAGAAGAGCTACGTGGCTGGAGACCTCCGTCTAGCGATACCCCTCCTCGCTCGGATTTCCAATCAGAGGAAGGGAACTACCCCCGCATATGGCAATGAGGGCTTCCACAGGTCCTTCTAGCGAAGGGGCGCGTGGCTTTGCACATAGTACTTCTTCAGAAGCGCCGTCTCAAAGTTACCCGTCATCCGGAAGCACTGCGACTCAAGGAAATTCGCAGGGGCGTTCGGCGGGAGCTGGAGGAAACCCCGGGGACGACAGTGACGACGACGACGACGACAATCGTGGTCGACGTCCTCCAGGGGAACCCGGTCCTCCTCGTTCCGCGCGACACCGTGGTAACCATGGTGAGCGTCCTCCACCGAATCCACCACAAGATCCTCCAGACTTCCGACGCTCGAGTCCTTCGGGACCGGACGGTGGAGGGGGAGATGACGGCGGTGGAGGAGGAGGGGGCGGCAATGGCGGCGGAGGAGGGAACACGAAGTTCCCTTACATAGCCCCAGGCGCTCCGTACGGGACTGTAGTACCTACTATCAAACCTGAGCTTAAAGTGGAAAATCTGCCAGAATGGGACGGAGCTCACGATACTGCGGTGGATTACTTCTGGGACGTTGGCGAATTGGCTGCTCTGGATGGATGGATGCCTGAAGCCCTAGGCTACTGGCTACCCTCGCGGCTAAAGAAAGGCTCGGCCGTGCACTCCTGGTTCACGACACTGCCGCTTCAGCGTAAGAAAGAGATGAGGAGTCACTATCTCGCTTACCTGAGAGTCATCAAGGAGAAGTACCTCACGAAGAGGTGGCAGCTGAAGATGAACGCCGAATTCGAGCAGCAAGCCTTCCGCCAGCCTGGACATTCCAGAGAATCACCGCAGCAGTTCATCGGGAGGCGCGCCAAGTTCGTGCGGATGCTCGCCAACGCCGACGATGGAGGACCGAAGGAAGTTTTCCTGATCCTTCTGCGGGCCCCGATAGCTTGGAGCACGGTCATGGTAGTGGAAAACATCCATTCATATGAGGATCTGTACGAAAAGGTGAATGACCACGAAGCGGCCTTGGTGGAATCAGTTACGCACGAGTCGACCGATGCCCTCACTGTGCATAACTTGGCAGCGACCCTGAGGAAGATGGGATTTAGCCAGAACAACACGCAGCATGTGGCAAGGCGAGCGAACCTTACAACCGCAGACTCGGTAGATGAGGCGCCCGAAGACACGCAGCCTTTGACGTTAGCCACTTCAGAGACGCCCCTAGAAGGTGACGATCAGCAAGGAATCGAGACGGTACGACAAGTGTACAATACCTTCAAGAAAAGGCAGAGGCCACCACCTAAAGGAGGGTACAAGTTCACCCGCAATGACCACGTCACGACGAAGATGGGACGTGCTCCCCCGTCGCCGTGCAAAGTATGCGGAAGTCCGAATCACTGGGACAAGGAGTGTCCCGATTGGGAAGTATACCTCGAGAAGCAGAAAAGAGGCGTTCTGCGCACCGAGATGAGCCGAGCTGATGAGGAGATGGAAATGCTTTACCACAGTGCTTTCTGTGTGCTCTTGGAGGACCGGGTCAAAGAGTCGTCTTTATAAATGCGGCCGCTCTTGAGCTCGAGGAAGGCCATCTACCACACCACGAGCGGGAGAGTTATAAGACCGCCTCATTTAGAGAAGAGCTGAACATATCAAGCGATGATGAACAGGAATTACACACGGATTTTGGAATACTCGTACCGGACAACCAATCAAACAAAAGCGCTTTGGATTCCCCAAACTCGGACTCCATTCCACGACGCAACGCTTATCGCGTGACGATTGAGGAGGTGGAAGATGAGTATTGGGAGAATGAAGCGCGCATGCCAAAGGCTCGACGAGGCGTAATAGAGGAAGCGGAAGCAGATTCTGACGCCGAAAACGAGCCGGGAGCGCAAGAGGAGGGAGCAAGGGTCGAATCCGGAGGAAGGAGAACACGACATGGAACTGGATCCGCCCCCGGAGGAACTGAGTGCTGTGGTGCTCAAGCCCAAGAGGAATCCGAGGCCAGGAGATTCAGCCTTGGGCATATCAGTCCTGGCAGTAAGGGATGGATCGAAAGCGTGGATAACGCACCAATAATCATACGCGTCGATTCCTGCGCGGACATCACTCTGATGTCCGAAGAATACCACAGATCTCTCCC